>JACEII010000002.1:7722357-7748898 GCA_014332785.1 Antheraea mylitta
TAAAATGACCGGACTATATATGGATTACTTATGGTATACCTTACTTTAGTCACATTTTTTGAATTTTGATATAAATAAAACAGTTTCTCATAAGCAACCATGGAATGATGTTTGGTAGTCTAATCAAATAAACAATCTAATAGTTTTCCTGTAAACTAATTCGCAGCCTTTTCACAGCAGAGTTTTTCCTTGATTTAATGAAGACTTCTTGCCATCATTTAAAACAGATCTTGTTTTTTTTCTTCGAACTAACTCTGCTATTGACCCAGCGAGGTCTTAACAGCTTCACCGGACCACAATAGATCTTGTAACTACATATCTCTTTGGAAGAACAATGAACTAATCTTATAATCCTTAAATATAGCTTTTTAACTACCCAGTTTATGTCAGACAAGGATTAAGAACACGACCTTTAGTCTCAGTAGATTACAAGCATTATTTAAAATTTCGACACCTAATATGTAATAAATCTGATCATTAGAAAGATAATGTTAAGCCCCTAGTCATGATCGTTCGCAGATTAAATGTAGTTAAAAATATAGCAAGCATATATCAAAATTTATTCATTATTTCACTGTTTGGATAGTTTTCATTATTATTTATTATTAATCCTTACAGTTCTAAAATTACAAAGTGCAAGAGCAATCTATACTAATATTATGAAGAGGTAACGTTTGTGAGTTTGTATACGTTGTAGAGGGTAATCTCAGGAAAACTACTGGTCTGATATGAAAAATTCTTTCAGTGTTCTATAGTTAATTTATCGAGGAAGGAGCGGAGCACCAATGAAGAATGTTTCAAAATCGTTTTTTATTTCATCTTGAGAGCTTCAGCTGCGTGTTAGCGTTAGCTGAAAGTAACTATTCCACGCGGATGAAGTCGCGGGCAGAGGTTAGTCAGCTATAAAATCAGAACAATAAGAGTTTGTAATATATTCAAAAACTATGATGATATTATTTTTTTTTTCGAATTGGTTACTCTATTGGCTTCGCAAGGCCTTTACAGCTCACCAGTAAATTTAGGGATTTTGTATTGCACTCGCAATTCTTTTGACCATCGGGCCTTATCTGAGGCTTCTAAACACTTCTGGCATCTTGTCCTTCCTATCACAATATTATTACGATACTGACCTCCTGTTTCGTTTCCTTTAATAAAATTATAATAATGTATTATTCTTTTATTCTAATGTTGTTTTGTGTTCGGCAGCTTCTTAATTATATTACGTATAGTCAGAAAAAAAATCGTTCTCTTAAACAATAATATTTCGAAATATAGACAAGATTCACCTACTTTAATTAACGTGGGAAATAAGTATTTATCTAGCCACCAATCTCGTCAATGCCTGCGTATAACACACGATGTGATTCTCATCATAATTTTTTTTAAAATTTTTTTATGTAACAATTCAAACCAGTTTAATGAGTGGTGCATGCATAACACAATATCAAAATAATAAATAACATTTTCGTTTCAAATAAACATTATTTTTATGATATCTTGTTCTAGTTTTCAGTTGTTCGTAAATTTGCAAAAAAGGAGACAAGGATATTGAAAAAATTCACATTTTGAATTAATCGTTCTCGTTTATAGATATTAGTTACTTTATTTAGTTTTTTATTACTCCTAATAAGCTTTTGCCTTAAAACAATATGTTCATATAATCTAATTTTGTGTTTTAATTCATAGAGAAACTAACCAAAGTTGCGTATCCGATTTCGGCCAGATTAGTACAAAAACGCTCAATTCGGTTAAAAAGTAATTTCGGTTCGGTCAAAACTAGCATTAATGCGGTACTTACTCTATTATATAATCTCTAACGAATTTATTGTTCTATGTGGTTTATTAAGTTTGATCCAGTGTTATCAACTTGTGATAAATTCTCCAGACTGAGGGAAAATTTACCTCGCCAGGGGATTTAGTTGTTGTCAATATGTCGGGTAAATGCAAGGATTTTTAATATTTCAGCATTTTCAATGGTCGATGCATCAATAGTTTCATTTTTAACGAATAAAATATAACATAAAATAGGGTTATTCAGTGCTTAAAATGTTTTATCTGTAGAAAAAATTAGTGACGAATGGTAATCTCGCGCTATGCTGAATCTGACATTATGATCTTGATAGCGGTGGTAACATAGAAAATTCGCCACGAAGACTTCATCATCTCAATGTTTATATTAGTTCACAACTGCATTCATGTAAATCTAATTAATTTGTCTCAAAAACAGAAAATTAAAATCATGTACCTACCTATACGATTTAAGTGAAAAATCAAATATGAGAACCAAAATTGCACATACAGCAACATATCATATAGTTTGTATTATAGCAATTATACTGATTATGTACATACATATTTAGAAATTTTATAGCTGTCTTCTAAATATAATTAAATGCTCATCATACAAAAGCTAGTCTGTGTGGGACCGAATCTGCAATCTTAATGATGGCATTATTAGTGCAATGGTGCACTAAGAGTACTATCAGCGATGGGAAGGCTGTTAGTGAAGCGATGACCACTGTTAGCGTATCTGGACATCGTATCGATAAAAGTATGTTGAACGTACGTGATGAAGCTATAGCATGGCGACAGGGCTTTAATAAAGCCACTTGTCTAGGTATCACCTAATCTATCGCCGAGCACATGTCATAGGAGCAAACGAACAGGCGGGTCACCTGATGTGAAGTGATCGCCGCCGTCCATAGACACTAGCAACATCAGGAGGGTCGCAAGTGCATTGTCAGCCTGTGTATGCGGGAAGGGAAAAGGAGAAGGGAGGAGGGGTTGTCATCCGGCGCTCTTACTGACAGAATGAAACGCAACAATGCAACTGTTACTTCACGTCGGTTTTCTGTGAGAGAGTGATTCTACCCCGGTCGCGCCGACCCATTGATACTGAAACCAATAATAGCTTCAGCATGGCTTTACCTTTTTGGAAAGGTGTACACATTTAGGTGTATTCCAACTGCACTTGAGAATTAGTCCCCTTTGGGTTTAGAACATAGGCGAGAATGTGGTCAAATGGCTACAAATAAAAAGAAATATAATTACATAATTAATCAGCACAATTATACCTGCATTTTGAGTCACTTAAGTAACAAGTGCTTAATTGAGTTAGAGTTTTTATATCTCTTTCCGCATATTCAGTAGTTTTGAAACTGCGTGTCTACAGATTTTGTACTACCGTAACGTTGATTCGAGGTTGTTATTTGTTGAGTCAAAGGCCGTACACTGTTTCACCACAATAACATAAGTGTACAAAGCTAATCTGCATATTTATGCAGTGTATAGAGAATTAAGTGCTGTTCTAAGTTCTTTGCATACGAAAACTAAAGATAAACGATGTGTGCTTTTTATGGTTCACTTACCTTATGGAATGACAATCTAATACTAATAAATACTTCTTACTTAATAATCTATATTACTATTAATCTATATTACTATATTTACTATATCTATATACTAGCACAGTTACTAGTATGGATAGAAGGGATTTAGTAATAACAAAATTGGAGATTAGAAACAAAAGCAGGCCCACGAATATTCCTGATTAAACAAGTCATTCCCGTTAAATCACAAAACTATTTTTGAAAAATCGAGATTGCTGATATACTTAATATTCAACCATATATTTGAAGAGTGTAGAAGATTTTTTTTTTTTAATTACTACGCTATTGATCCAGCATGGTCTTAACAGATTCACCGGACTACTAAGACATTTTAAAAGGCTTTAAACAATGATTTTCTAACTATAAAGATACGTCATAAGCGCTTCAACAGTGCTTCAATAGTTCGCGAATTGTACGTATCAGGCAACAGCCCAAGCCGAGGTGTGCCGTACACCCTTGAACTAGTTGTCAAATAAAATTGGCTGAGTGCCCTAAGCGCTCGCCTTAGTAGTCCGGTGAAGCTGTTAAGACCTTGCTGGGTCGATAGCGTAGTCATTGCGAGAAAAAAAAAGCTTCAACAGCGCCTTGTTAAAACTTAGCTTGCTTATTTTGAGCGGCTGCCCCGTCAATCCACCCATACAACATATAACTGTTTCTTTTTCACCACTGATATTTAGAATATACCATCTTACTTCCGCATTTCACCAAAGATAGTGTGGCGTTACAATATTACTTTACGTATGTATGCGTTATCATATACGTATTAGGGCGTATCAAAAAAAAAAAAAATTTCTTCGGAACCTCTCTCAAAAGTTTCGATTTAATGCCAAAATAGACCTCTGAAAATATGAGCCCTGAATATTAATATTTAGGTTGTCCGCATCGCACTTTTCGATTTCCCATAAGAATAACACAGGAAAAAAGTTTTTTCTTTCTTTTTATTTATATAACTAATGAACGATATATCGTATTACAGTACCTATTCATTATTTTTGTAGAGAATTTAACGTTCTACAAAAAAGGTGTGAAGTTAATTTTTGATAAATCAACTCAGTCAAAAGTTATTCAAGATCAAAGTTTAACTTACCCTCAATTCAGCTGTTTTATTGACAGATTTGGCAGAATATTATGTTTTTAGAAAAATTGAAACCAAAACATTTTACAAAATATAAATTAGACTTCTGAAAACTGTTAATCATTATTTCCTGCTTTATAGTAAATGTGGACAGGGTACTTAAAACGAATTATGATTGACAGTTAACCCGACATTTGAAAATTCTGGTTGTTGAAAATTAACATCAATCCTTCAATTGAGATCATTTTTTTTAACATTATTCAAGTAATGATTTATATAAGAAATTTTTAGAACACTTTAATACCTTAAAAGTGACAAATGACGTAGCTGAACGAGGGGTCGCTTTGATTGAGGAATACAAGAACTGCCTCACAAAAGATGAAGAACAACTGCAATACTTATTGCAAGTAGTTCGCGAACATCGGCTGAGATATCCTAATTATAATAAGACAATTTTACAGCAAGACCCCTTTAATGCAAATGTATAACAATTATTTTTTGATAACAAAATTTCAAATTTAATAAAAGTAATATATTTCTAAATTGTTATAAGCATTAAAAACTTAAAAACACTGATAACTTTTCAAAACATACATAAAATTTCAGCTATTTTCAAGCGCAAATTATATAAAAATATTTTTTCAACAAAATTACAGCAATATTCGAGAACGAAAGATAATAATTGTAATTTTTTTTAACTCTGAGAACTTAGAAATAAACTTTTCGTTTGTTTTGAATTCCGTAAACTTATAAATTTGAGAGTATTATAAAAAAAACAGCTGAATTGAGGGTAAGTTAAACTTTAATCTTGAATAACTTTTGACTGAGTTGATTTATCAAAAATTGACATCAGACCTTTTTTGTAGAAGAAATCGAAAAGCGCGATGCGGTCAATCTAGATATTAGGGCTCATATTTTCAGAGCCCTATTTTGACATTAAAACGAAACTTTTGAGCGTGGTTCCGAGGAAATTTTTTCTTTTTTTTTGAAACGCCCTAATATGTATAGTATTTGTTTTATCAAAATATCATGTAGGTAACGTATATACAGCTTTTTAGTCATAATATCACGGGCTTTAAATATATATTACGTTGAGAACTCAATAAATGTGTCTAAATATTTGTTGACAAGAGAACTAACGTCCTTACTATGTAAATATGATAGTTAAACTAATTGACAGTACAACGGAGATGTTCATTTTCTAAATTGACAAAGCGTTAACCACAGTGATTTACTCCTGCCATCCGTCAGTTGTATCCGCTTGTCAAGATCGTCGCATTCGGTTCAATGACTTTTAGTAAAACATTTCGATTAGTTTAACGTGTTAAACACACAATCATTAATTATTTTCTTGTGCAAATGCGTATTCATCTCATATATATCCTGAATTTAATTGAATAGGTATTTACGATATACATTTAGATAATGACTATATAAACCGTATCTTTTATGGTTATACCTCGGTTGCTGTTTTCTCGCACCTGTTCCTGGTGCAGAGAAAACCGTTCAAGGGTTGCCCCTTCTGCGGTGGAAATTGTTCACCACCCTTAATATAAGGGCGTGTCTATAGCGATGCTTTAATACAAGACATCTTAAGGTTTTCGGTGGCGCGCCTTTCACTCAAGCTCAGACGAGCGAGTGTTCGCGCCTGTTTTTTGGTGCGTTTTCTAACGAGGTTATCTTCGTCAGGTGGTCGTGCGTGTAGCGGCGCGATATTTCGGAGGTTTGTCAACGCCGATGTATCTGCCCTTTTTATCGACCCGATCGTTTGTGTTAGCACGTCCAGTTGTTGAGAGAGCTGGACGGCAGCTTGGGTCTTCTTGTCAGATTTGGTTCTCTTTCTTTGACGCTTATTATTGGCGCCTCCCTTCCCGCGCTGAGTCGGTTGGTTTGCCGACGCCATGAGCGACGTCGGTGCCGCCTCCGTGACGTCATTACTTTCGGGGAGTATTTGACCTTTTCGGCCGGTCCTGGCCACGGTACTGGCCTTCTTATTGCGTGCCTCTTTTTTCCGGATCGGGCACTGGGAATGGTTCACCGGATGTGGTCCCCCACAGTTTGCGTACGTTGCTGGTTGATCGATGGCACGGTCGCAATCCGCCGCAAAGTGAGGTCCGCCGCATCGTACACACGCCTGCTTTCTATGGCAGTTGTGGGAACTGTGCCTGAACTGCTGACATCTGTGGCACTGGGCGGGATCAGTCTTCCCACTCCCGGCCTCAATCTTAATCTCCTTCATGTTCAGCAGTTCAGTCATGTTGTTGATCGCCGGGATTAGGTCGTGTGTTCTCTTTAGTGCGACGTAGAAAACACTTGTGGGACGGTCGCCTCGCGCCCGGTTGTTTCGAACGCTTACGGGCTCGAATCCCTTGTTTCGTAGGGCGTCTGAGATCTCCTCGGGGGTCGTTTCAGAGATCGAACCTCTAATTGTGACTCTGAGGTCCATTTCGGCAGGTAGAGAGTACGAGAACCATGCTACGTTCTCGGTTTTCTCTAAGTTACTTGCACCATTCGATATTCGCGGTCGTCCTCAGGTAGAAATCTCACCTCCGTGCCAAAGGGGCGTGCATTTAGAGGTCTGTTTAGGACACTTGAGATGATCGCAAAGTGTATAGTCCAATTTGGTAATCTCTCCACTACTTCAACCATTTTTGGGGTTCCGCAGTCTCCATAGTGATCGCAGTGCTCTCATTGGCCGTCTCAGAGTTGGCGACTGTACCGGGCGCGGTTCTCGCCTCAGTATAGCCGTTTCGTGGTTGGCTGTGTCGTGGCGGCTCTCATTCGGTATAGCCTTGTTACGGAGGTTTTGACGCAGATGTCGCCACTGCGTAGGTTTTCGGCGGGCTATACCGACATGAGGCCCTCAGCGTGGCTAGCTCGCTAGCGCTGGAGTTTTCACTTGCTGCCGTCGCTCTGGTTGCCGTCGGGTTCCGCAGGACTACTTTAGTTGTAGTTCCTGTGCGGACGGTTTTCTGTGGCGCGAGGGACGTCTTGGCTGGTGATTTCGACATTGTTCTTCACGCAAATGGCGGGGCTATGATAGACCTCAAGGTTGCGGTTTCCGGCGTTCTTGGGGGTATCGGTGTAGGCGCAATGGGTGTTTTCCTGAGGTTTTCGTTTTCCGCTGCGGTTAAAGATTCTGTGCGGGGGCGGACATTTCTTTCCTTCGGAGGGTCATCTGCGTCCTCGTCACTGCCACGCCGGGTGGCCCTTCCTAGTGGGCTTATGTCGAGGGCAGGTCGCAGGATGTCGGAAGGGTCTAGAATGCCATTTTTCGCTGAGTCTAAAGCACTTTGGTCTCTGAGTGCGGGGGCGGCTTGCTGTATCTGGGCTTCGTGGATTCTCAGATACAGCGTCATCCATCTCTTCAGTTTGTCTGAGAAGGAATCGGATAGTAAGTGCAGGGCAACCGTCTTGAGATCACGCTCGTATTCCTCCAAAAGGGTGGAGTCGACGGTCGCTTTTGTCGCGCTCGAAACTTCGGCGATCGTCTTGCTCCATTCGGGGGCGGGCGTGGGTATAGCTTCACCTTCTGGAGAGGCCGGCAGCGAGCGGTGCTCGACGCGGGGGGGTCCGGTAGGCGTTGCGAGGGTCGTCGGGTAGGCAGGTACTAGGTCCGTGGGCGTAGGCCGGGTCGTCAGTTGTGCGGGTTCGGTGTCCGTGTTCGTGCTTGGGGTCTTCGGTTGGCCCTGAAAAGAACCTTTATACTGCATGCCACCAGCGCTGCGCTCCATGATGACACGAAGAAGTCGTAGAAAATACGCCGAGGTGCAATCCTGGGTGCGTCGTGACGTCACCCGAAATTCTCTTACGAGGGAAGTCGTAAGATGGCGCTAGTTGCAGAGGAGATTGCAACTAGCGCAATCGCGGAGCGAGGACTGAGGATTCGTGCACTCGCGTCGGCGGCGTAGGCCGATCCCATGGTTATACGAATAATTTTGGGACATTATAAAGCGCGTGGTACTTGTTGAGCTTACCGTTCCCTGGGAAACTAATATTCCTAACGACCAGGAGATGAAGCTTGACGGGTACTACGACTTAGACAACGATTTGAGTAAAAACGGTTATAGAGTTAATCTATTTGCCGTAGAAGTGGGACCGAGAGGTAGGTATACCAGCAAAATCTTTCTATAGCCTGCTCAAAGACCTCGGTCTATCCAGAACAGCAGTAAGTTCTATACTAAAACGAGCCTCTAAGGCTGCATTAGCAGGTTCATACCAGATTTGGATAGGCAGGGCGAGAAACACCTATAGTTAAGGTGAGTGTTAATGTGCATTGGAAAGGGGCCCCTTAAACCTACATCCGTGTCACAAGTCTCGGGAACTACTCGGAGCTTCTGTCGTAGCCACGCGATGGACCCAGAACCCGCACTGTGAATCCATGGTATGCTAAGTAGTACGTCTCTAATTTTTAAAGTGAAAACCTCTTTAGGCACGTTGAGCGGTATTTTTGGTAGGAGACAAATTTGTAATCGCGTTATGACATGCTAGTAAGCATGACCGATTGTACTACTCTTGCCTCAAGCTAGCGACGCGTAGTATATGGAGCCTATGTATATTGATATTTTGTAATGAGAATGTGGAGCGCATCCCATATTAATTATAAACTGTGTAAAAATGTATATAATGTATTGTTCACAGTGCCAATAGATGTGATAGTCAGATCATTGATAATCATTTTAATTTAAAAATTATAAAATTGAAATAATACACAATATAGTTAATAAAATAATTCAAACCTGAATACAGATATTCTAATGTATTCAGTTTTCACTTCTGTCGGCAGTCCTTACTGCTTTGATTATTTTTTTAATGACTTTTCTAATATGTGATTCTACGAGATAGCTTTATATTCAGTTGTTTTTGGGTCAGCTTCAGTATTATTTATGTTATAAATAAAATGATAGAGGTACGCCGTCATTTGCGACACTCAAAAACCTGTGTATAGGTCTCCTCAATATTGTAGTTTTAACTCTTAGAAATTTCGCCCTTATCTAAAAAATTTCATGGTAGCTACATTTAATGTCACGTTATTATAGTTAAAAAAAACAATTTTGTTAATGCTACGCTTTAACGGTGTGTTTTGTTTTGTAGTGGCAAAATGGGGCAAGCGATGTGATGCCCTAGATACAAAAAATATACAGTTAAAATAATAAACGATGCAAACAAATTCGCGAGTATCAGTTAGTACTTTTATAAAGTTTGAAATTGTTATTAATCCAATACCTTTAAACGAGCAATTCTTGTATATTTTTATATTTGTATATATTCAGGATCTCGAAAACGGTGTCATCTATTTCCGTGAAACTTAGTATCTAGGTAGTTTCGGGGACGGTAAATCGACCTAGCTAGATTTTATTCATTGTTTTTTTTACTGAGATTTCAGGTGATGAAAAAATATAACTAGAATATACAGGTAAATTTTGCCGGCGCTATCAAAATAAAAATAGCTCTGATGGAAATCGGTTGCTTCGAAAATTCGTTTAACTCCCGTTCGAATCCGAGTGACAGCAGAAGAGATGTTTTTTTTTTCTTTTGTAAAATAATGTTAATTTTATGAGGCAAACTTAACAGTTTATTTTAATTTAAAAATGAATTTTAATAAACCGAGCTAGGCTCGGTCGCCCAGGTTCTTTTATATTACATGAAAACGAAAAAGTAATGGTGTGAATTTTTAATAACCTTTTTTTTTTAAATAATATCTGTAACATAAACACTACATATGTCGTACAATTTTAAGGTCCATATTATCTGCTTAATTATTTTTACTTTTTGTTAATATCTTTATTACAGAATCTGATAACCGTTTCTGTAAAAAGAAAGCATCATTAACATGGTAATTAATTGAGTGAATTTAATTGAGAAGTTTATACCTCAAGGATTACTAATTATCTTAATTTCAATTATGTATTAATTTATACCAGAATTTAATTCTTATATGAGAATTATCAGATAAGGAAACTCAATCCAATGGTTCCCACGGCGGAGAGACGCTGAGCTTTTGGTATTCGAAAACTTATGAATTTTAATGGGATTACTTTGAATTGGAGCGGCGCGACAGTGTTATTAAATGTATGCATAATAACAAGGGCAACGTCAAGCTATACCTACATAGTTAATGATCCTATGAAATAACAGAGACTTTAGTATAAAAACGACTTTATGTCTAGATACATAAATTTCTATTTGTGTATTCGTGTGTTGTTTCAAAATCTTTCCTACTTTTAATAATGCGTCTTAGATAGACTGCTAATTGTTTTTTACTGAATTATTTTTGACACATATATGGTCTTGTTTCGGTATGCGTTTTTATTTATGCACTAGTCCTTGCCCGCGACTTCGTCAGCGTAGTAATAGTTAGATTGGGCTAACGTTAACACGCAGCGGAAGCTCTCAAGAGGAAAAATATCCCGATTTTGAAACATTTTTCATTGGTGCTCCGCTCCTATTAGTCTTAGCGTGATGTTATATAGCCTATAACCTTTCTCGATAATTGAGCTATATAACACTGAAGTAATATTTCAATTCGGACCAGTAGTTCCTGATATAAACCTCTACAACGTCACAAACTTTATCTCTTTATAATACCATTATTATTATTATTAGGTATACACTAGCTTTACCCGCAGCTCCGCACGCGTTTTTAAAAATGGTATTAAAGAAATATAAAATTGTGAGACCTTGTAAAATTATGGAAATTCTCTTTAAAACAATTGTAAGTACGACACGCACGCTACTGAAAGTAACGTGTAGCGTATACATTAGATATCTAAATACTAACATAGTATTAAATGAGGTTTATCATCAACAACATATTTGGAACCTTGTAACCATGTAACTATCTCAGTGCTTACTTACACTGTTTTACGAACTAATGAAACAATAACTTCAAATATTATTATTAAGATTTACATTTAATATACATTGCTATAATAATTTCAATCTTATGACTATACAAAAAACAAACCGCTTGTCTGTTCTGCAAGAAATTTTATTATGGAACTCTTTACGTAATACGTTTATGGTTTAAAATCTTATTGTAATATAGAATGCCGAATGTAGTAGTAATGTCGGATTATAAACGATATGCTGATAATTATTTCTTGAATTAAAAATAAAGAATGATTTGAAATCTTGCTAATGCAAAGTCGCGGGTTACTGCAAGTCTAAAATAGAATAACCTCAATTACTTTTTATAAGGTTCACTATCTACTAGTGAAAGTCCCGCGAAAACAGTTCTAACCGTTTTGGAGAAAGCTCTGTGAGCAAAGGCACGGTTAACAACTAGTATAAATTAAAATTGCCTAAATTACTTTTTATGAGGTCAGCTATTTGCCACCGAAATCCTCGTAACGATTATTCTTAACGTTTAGGAGATACCAATGCGTGCGAAACCATGGTTAACAGCTAGTATAAACTAAAATTACTTTAATTACTTTTTATAAAGTTCGCTATATACCAGTGAAAGTCCCGTGAACATCGGTGTAACCGTTATGGAGAATACCACTGTGGCCGAAGTCACGGTTAACAGTTAGTATAAATTAAAACTGCCTAAATTACTTTATATAAGGTCTGCTATCTGTCAGTGAAAGTTTCGTGAAGATTTGTCTAACCGTTTTAGAGATAGCCCTACGGGCAAAGTCACGGTTACCAGCTAGTATAAATTAAAATTGCTTGAATTACTTATTATAAGGCCAGCTATCTGCAAATGAAAGTTTCTCTAAGATCAATCTAACTGTTTTGGAGATTGTCCACTATCTGTTGGTGAAAGTTTCGTGAAAATAAGTCAAACCGTTTTGGAGACAGCATTGCAGATGAAGCCGCCTTTAACACTTAGTCTAATTTAGATGGCACTATGGCACCCGCTGTAATTTCAGCTATCTGCCAGTGAAATTCCCGGCAAAATCGGTCCAGCCGTTTCGGAGATTACCCGGAACAGACAGACAGACCGACAAAAATTGCATTTTTGTTATCAGAATCGTGTATACTTTCGTACCCAATCAGTGATTTTTTTTATTTTGCTGTTACATACAGACACTTCATTTTTATTATATACATAGATTATAAATAGATAGATAAATATAATTCCTTGCTTACGTTCACGAATAATAAGGACTAAGTGAATAAGAAGAAAAACTAAAAGATTGATTTAATCCAGTAGTTTTTGAGTGATGCGCGCACAACGACAGACATAAGTTTGGTTTAATAAAGAAAATGGAAGACTTAAATCATGTACTACGAATTTGTGGCAAATCATTAAGTCATTATAATGTAATGGATAATTTTATACAAATGTATCTATATGTTCATTCATTTAGTGAAACAAAAACATTTATTTGTAATTTGTTCGGAAGTTTTACATAATGCTGCGTAAGTTATATTTAGAACAGTATATTTACAATGATTACGCTATTCAAATATTCTGCTATTTATACGAGTATGTCTGATTGGTCATTTAGTTTCATAAATGGTTGACTGAAAATTATGTGTTACATCTATTTCCATCTACTCACCCTCTACATATATAAATGGATGTTAGTATACCTGAGATCGATGAAGTCTAGTAAAATTACATGAAATTTGGGACATTTAAGTGTTTTTGATGTGAAACATCTATAGACGGACGGTAAACCTGATGGTTGGCGTGGCGACGCAAAGACGAACTTTGCACTATTAACGAAATACTCAAAAATATTTGTAATTCTCTTTGTGTAAACATAAGATTCAAACTGTTTTGTAGGCCACTCGTTTCTACTAGTGTTACATGACGATGTAGCACCCTTTCATAAATGCTGTTAAACACACCGCGCCAGCGCCTAGTTGAAATTTTGTATTTAATAAAAATGAATATTTATGTAATAAAAAAAAAAAAACAGTTGTTATGGAACAAATTTGTAATGCTTTATCTTTTCAATATGCCATAGTTGATTCCTGCCGCAATTTGTTCTTTTATGCATATAAGTAATTAAAAACAATTTCTATGTTTCACATCTGCCAGGGGTCCCGTGACGCCTAAATTTTTTTATGACTAAGGGTTTTATTTTATGTAACTCCCACTAGGTGACGCTGCATGATATCTGCCTCTGTAATGTTATGAAAGTAGTATGTATATTTTCGCGCCAGATGGTTCTGTAGTAAATTCAATAAACAATAACAAAATATTTGTAGGATACATACTATTTTAATATTTATAAGTAAGAGTTATATTTATAGAAATTCTTCTTCATTTATTTACTTTATGGTCGAAATTAAACTTTGGAATTAGCGGCTCCCTAGAGCCTCGTATTAAAGTTGATTTGACTTAAATTCCGGAAGAGTACTTTTTCTGTATTAAAAGTACCTTATGTACTTTTCTGTACCCCTTATATTACGTATAAGCAAAATTTCGTGATGATCGGTTGAGAAGTTAAGGCGTCATAACGTAACGAAGAAACAAAGTGAAATCATTTTGTACTGTCACTTTTTCTTATTTTGATATAATTGAAAAATATTGTAGTCTATGATAGTGCTATAAGTTGGATATCTTCATAAGAAATGTCGATCCGTTAAGATTTAATATACGAAATATTTAAAAATGTTGCGATCTTAAAGTTCGTTGTTAATTAAAATTCCAATCATTAAAAAGTCCCGAAACTTGTGGGTAGTGTGTTGTAATCATTCAGCAAGTACTTATTGTTTGAATCATAAAGTTTGGTCAATGGAAGTGGCAAAGAATGCGGATTAAGTACAAGACTTAAATTAAAAAAAAAAATTGATTACGAAAGTTTATCGGAGCTTGTAGCAATCACGTTAAAATTGTAATAAAGCGTACCGAAAGGGTCCTTAAAAACAGGTTTTTATTATTTGTGAAGAGAAGAATGCCAGCAGTTGTTTACGTCATTTTTGTTCTAAAGTGACTCGAGAGAACTGAATGTAAGAAAACACCAGTATTAACTTACGAAATGTTAGGGTCTATCTACAATCGTTAAAACCATGACTCATGTCGACCGATAAATGTCGATGACATAGACAATCGATATCTGGGTATAATTATGCGTGCTGGGCAATATCGATAAGTAAAAACCAACCATTGATATTTAAATTAGATTCGAAAAAAGTCCGCCACCGTGTCTGTCTGTCTGTCTATTCGCAATAAAATCAAAAACTACTAAACGGATTTTCATGCGGTTTTCATCAGTGGATAAAGTGATTTATGGTGAACTGGTGTAATAAATATGAAACCAATGAATCACACCGTGCTGTGCAGTCCCACATGCACCCCGCATTTGGGCCCGCACTCCGCTTCCGTTTGTGCGACCGTGTGGAATTCCGACAATAAGCAGTTACCTAATGATTAACCTTGAAAAGCACCCCTTTAATTTTGTTCATTGAACCTAGGTGTGATTTTTTTACGTTTAAAAGTATCGTTCCCATACTTTTAAACATTTTAGAACAAACGTTGACTAAGGCTTTCTTTGTTGTTTATTGGTATTTGTTTTGATATTATTATTTAATATGTTGAATGCGGCCAGGAACTACCACATAATTCAAGGGTCAGGTTCAGTCACCCTTTAAACATTCACCTGGTATATTTTATATATGCTATGCTTTATTTGAGAACAAGTAGAACTGTCTCACATTGATCTTCGAATATGAAACAAGTGACGGTTAAATATATCAGGTTTTTTAAAACAAATTGCTGTTGGTACACCTGTATTCTTGATAAAATTACCAAATAGACAATTTCTTAACAATTGTTTATTAAGGATATTAAATATACAATGATTATTAAAACTTGATAGAAAAAAAGAAGGTCGTACTGACAGAGAAATGTTAATCATTATACTCATAGCTATTTGAACAATTGTCCGTGAAGCTCGCTTAATATCAGTGTCAATGGCACATCCTGTTTTTGTTCCGCGTAATGTTGATAGATCGATCGTTTCGTCTTTTCCTAGAATTAGTAAACACCTTGATTTGTTCACCAAACTCATTACAATTTGTCGAAATATTCTAACGTTGTGTAAAACTGATAACGTTGAAATAGATTTCGTAAGAACGTACTTACATTAAATTCAAAAATAAGAAATGGATATTTACTAAACATAAATTAACCATGATATTCATTTATAGATTTAATATACATTTCATTTCGTTATTAGATCATTTTTAAACATATCTAGAATAAAGAAACCATATCAAAATTCGTAACGACTGTTTTGTATGCGGGTAGATTATGCAATTCTAAGTAAAGCGTAATACGTTTTGAGAAAATGTTAATTTCAATGTAAAACAAGCGAGAAAACGGATCATATAATGCATTGAGTAGCCTACATTTGCTTATTTTGAAATACTGCTTAAGTTTCTGATCTCGTCGGGTTTCGGTAATTTAAACGTACGCAAGGCGAAAAGGGATTGTGTATTGATGAGTAATTGTAATACAACAAATCTCAATATTTTACTAGTACTGTTAAGATAAATATAAGGGGTGTTATTAACTTGAAGAATTTTAACTCACCTTTTATAATTACACTCAATGAAGCTGTTATCACTTATAGCACAAGATACGTTAGCACAAAACATCACAATATACACTATTGGTATACCAGTCGTGTCACTATTGTACAGGGTGTTATCACAGGGGGTGTGGACGGGACGCGAGCACAGTTCGCGTTATAATTCGCGTGTCGTGTTCGTGTTGTGATAATTATCGGTCGTGTTGTATCGGTAAATGCTTGAGCCGGACTGAGCGGTTTATTATTATGTTGCGGGAAGGCGCGCAGTTGTATTCAAGGTTGCGGCGGCCGCGGCCGGCTCACGCAGCACGCAGTGTGGTTTATCTTGAGAAGCCTTTGTCGTTCACAACTCGCTTTGCCTTCTTAAGTATAATTTTGCACACCTCTGATTAAAATAGTAAGAATACTTTTAAAAAGAATGTCTATTATCTAATGATATTAAACCGTTAATTGTAATAGAAATGGGTACCCTATTATCTTTCGACAGAGGTTCTGTTAAAAAATTAAGTGTTATTATTATGAATATTGTGAAGTATTAGAATTCTCAGAAAGTGGTTGTATTTACCTTCGTTCTGTGTTTAGGTATTAGATAAAGGGATAGCACAGTAGTCACCTCGACGTTAGCACCGCGCTGATTTTTGGGGATTTAACCCTACAAGGGATAAATATTCTGTGATTGTGGACATAGCCATAGTCCGAGAATTGCATATTTACAGAGTGTCAAGTGATACGGGACAGTTGCAGTTGTATGGTGAATTATGAAAGTATAATTGTTGTGATAATAAAATATAATTCGATATTGGAAAGACAGTGTTACTATCTATTTAATTATTTAGGATAGCTAATAACCAATGTACTAAACATGAAGTAAGAGTACATACAAGAACCCGATTAGGCCTCCCGCGGCAGCGGCTCAAGCCTAGGTTAGATCCCTCGGTAGGGAGCCCTTGAGTGCGTTGCTTGCGCGATACGGTGACACACAAATATACATCACTGCTACAACACTACACGATTACCCCCACACACGTGCACGCCTACACGCTTAGACATGAAAGTGGAAGGGTTTACTTTTTTTCCCTTATCGAACTGAAAAACTCTCAATTTTCCGATAATAAATATATGGAGGAGTTGTTGAGGCGTGTATGCTTGGTACACATATACGTTTCAACAACTCATACATATATGAATAGTTACCAAGGTTAGCTAAGATAGGTCGCGATTTTGCATGCAACAGGCAACAGCCAAAACGAGGTGTACAGTGCACCCTTGAGCTGGTTTCCAAATAAAATCGGCTAAGTGCCTTAAGCGCTCGCCTTAGTAGTCCGGTGAAGCTGTTAAGACATAGTAAATGTCTTAACTTTATTGGAACGAAGTTCCTTATCGCGCGTTGTGAAAGGGGGCTAGACGGAAAAAATTCTTACGAAAAGTTGTCACGACACTTTTTGCTATAGTAAGCTATTGTGAGCTGTGCGGCGTCGCATGTTTCTCTGTCTGTCTCTCTCTCTCTTATAGAAAGCAAGCCAGATATTTTCATTTCTATTTCGCATTGAACAGTGTGGTGTCGCGACGATTATTTTTGTTGAGTGTATACAGGTTTTTTGTAAATAATAAAAAATAATAATAATAATGATCCCAAACATATGTTTCCTACTTCAGTTATCACAAGGCAATTATTACGAAAATTGAGCCTACTGATTAAGTTTATATAACATTATATTTGTTAATAATAAAAAAAATATTATTATAACTTAAAAAAAATAAAATTTTATTACAATTCCTTCACTAATTAATCGAAAGGAACTTCGTTCCATCCGGGTGTCCCTTGACACCTCTCAAGTTTTTTTATATATTGACAGCGTAGCCATTTCGAAAAAAATAGATACAAGAAATCTATAGGTAAATTTGCCTTTAAAAGCTGCGCTATATTGATTAAAATATTACAAAGAAATATAGAATATACACTAAAATAATTTGATAATATCATAAATAACTATTATAAAAGGAAATATTGCATAATAAAGATGCTCAGTATGGAGAAATAGAAACACAAAATCAAAACAAATACATAATACAGTTATAATTTATTACACGTATTATACAATTATATAAGGCAATTTTTTTACAAACAATAAAAACGCAAAACTATTTGGTATTAACATTTTTTATTGTTGGTACAAAAATTTATATCTTTGGATGTTCACGATATCTCGTTATAATCCTCAAAAACGGCTTAAAAAATAAATTCATTTTTTCTCTTATATATTCATTTCAACTATGCATGTGTGCATACTTCAAATCATGTTGGCTTTCAGATCTGTTTAATTTGATCTTTAAAAATACTGCCTTTAATTGTTGGCTTTGCTTTTGAAATTTATACAGATCACTAAGCTGACGTTCAAGTCGGAAACGGAATATGAACCGGTTGACCTTTCTATTGGCATATCCAATAGAAACACAAGTAGCAATAGAAATTAATAACTGTCCGTATTCAGTTCCTACTAACACAAGGTTAGATCGTTATTGAATGTATAAATAAGTTTGAATATGCTTATAATCATGGAAATATCTTTAGAAGAATCAGAAGTGGTTCCAATTGTTATGTAACTTATTATATTAGGGTAAGCATTCAAGATATTTTTAGTTAATCTAACTTAATCATTATAATTTAGAGAATGAGGTAAGATAAGTATGATATTAAAGTGATGATTGCTTAGTTCATGGAGTGTTGGACGCTGCTTCAATAGACGCAGGTTCAAGTTTTTCAATTAAGTTGGACTTCTCTGTGAAGGAACACATCATAATGAAACCACAGCATTTTTTTTGTCATACGGGTCACCTGTTGTTTTTTTTTTAAGTGACTGGGAGTAGTTTCCTTCCTGTCTGTGGGTTTCCTCTACCGCTGTAGGCAGAGACCTTATGCATCGTGTTTTATCGTTTTGCTGCTAATGTTTTTATTTTGTTTCATTTTTCTATTTCTTTATTAAACTTGTGCTTTTTTTGCTTTATTGTTTCCCTTTCTATCCATTTGTAAAATCTATTACATACTGCTTTTGTTTGACCATTTTGTGGCTTTAGTTTCTAAATTTCTAATTTATAAAGAAAGTCTCGTCTCCTTGATTAATTCTCTTGTACATTTCCAAAAAAAAATTTTTTTTTTCTAGGCTCAAATATGTGGTGCGCTGGCAGCGTAACAAAAGTTGACATTTTTTTACTCAGTTCAGCTATCGTACAGTCATATCTTTCTTTCTTCTTTATTAGTTTTAGTAACTAGCGAATCGCTCCGACCTCAGTTGTCATCAGGACGGCATCCGGGTGGAGCGATCGCTTCTTCCGTTCCGTTTTTGCTAAAGTTATACATTTCTTTTTTGCAAACTAACGCATCCGAGTCTTTCTAATGTTTGGCCTATCTTCTTCTAAATGAAGAAAATAGGACAAATCTATTTTATTTTTGTCTTCTCCAGAAGCGCAACGCCCCTTTCCTGGCCAGATGTTCGGCTCTCCTTTTGATAATTCTGAATGCATCCCAGCCCAATCCTATTACTTTCTACTGCGCTGCTCAGCAAACCATTTCATGTCATATCTGCTTGTATATGTTGTTCTTCTATTTTTCCGACCCAATCCAATTCTGTTCTTGAGTTGCTGGTAATCTCAACAATTTCGTATTTAACACTTGACTCAAGTTGGTTGGGACATATCAGTTCTATGCACGTTCTTGTGAGATTCCTGCCTATTCATTTCTTTTCTATTCTCAGTTCCTTCATCACCTGTCTTTTTAATTAGAGTATCCTTAGCAATAGGCTACAGATCGTCTTGGCAGCATATCCCACTTCCTTCTTATGGGGCATCCTGTGTCGAAAGTATTGTGGTTTGTCATATCAAGTTTGGCCATTTGGCAGTTCCGACAAACTGCGGTGTTTCGTTGCTTCCAGGCCTCACACACCTCTCTTTTGTGGTGGCCCCCACAGTGGCTGCACCGATCCTCCGTCTCCTGACAATACTTTTTTCCATGCTCGTACCCCAGGCATCGCGTACATTGTATTAAGGAAGACTGATCGTCGACAACAGAATTCAGACCTTCTCGACTGTCTTCAGCCTCCCCCACAGCTTGGGCGACACCTGGAGTACAAGATGGGTTAAATGAGGATTCCTCGTTTTTCGTTTGTATCTTATGCTGGCTCTGTAGTCTTCCTTCGGAATATCTACCAGGAATATCTTCGGAATATCTTCGGAATATATCTACCAGGTGGTAGAGCCAAGCTGAAGCTATTATTGGTTTCAGCATGAATAAGTCAGCTCCTCTCCTCGTCCCCCTCCCTCCTTTCCTCCAAACACAGGCTGGGAAGCTAGTGTCTATGGACGGCGGTGATCACTTAAAATCAGGTGACTCGCCTGTTCGTCTGCCTCTTATGATATTGCTTCCTATGATATAAAAAAGTATAATTGCCATCAAACGCTAAAAGCTAGGAAGAAAAAACTTTAATATGTATAACTTGTAAACATTATTTTATTTAACTTCTATAATGTAACTTTTTTTTTCTTTTTTTTTTTCACGAACTGATTACGCTATTGATCTAGCAAGGTCTTAACAGCTTCACCGGACTACTAAGGCGAGCCCTTAAGGCATTCAGCCGAGCTATAATGTAACAATTAATGAAACGTACATTGTTTGTTGGTGTTATTGAAGGCCGAGAACAATTATATCGAAATCAATTTTAAGCATCCACCTTCATTTGTTTATTTTAAAATACAGATTTATTTGATAGATGAACACTGAACAGCATTGACATTTAGATTTAGATCTGACATTTAAGACCACAAACTTGACTCCACAAATAATTCTATTCACGTATTATTTAATAGGTAACTACAGTTTTTAAATATAAAAGTTTCTATGGAAATTAATGTTTTTTATTATATATTTATTATGAAGAATATAATATATAATTTTAGATATTTTTTTTCAAGATCGTGTTTTAATAGTCACGTATAATATAATGTGTTGAGAGTTATTCTGCTAGCTATTCAGTTGGTTTAGGAGAATATTTTATGAAAAGTTTGGTTTTTTTTTATTTTTCGGTTTTATTACGTTTTGTTGGGTGGCAATAAGCAAATTGTTCTTGTTTGACTAAATTGTGAAATTAAACACAATAAATATAACTTCGAAAATAATGGCTGCATTATGACGCGTTCTATTGACTAGGGGATTCATGGAATAAAGAATAGGAAATCTTCTCTTTCTTCCGTGAGGACATTGGATTTGGTACATCGAACCAGCTTGTACGTTTTAGAGTATTGTATAAAGACATAAAGATTCATTAATATTTTTATAACTAGTTCAATATTGAGAATCTTAAATAGTTGACATAAATTTATAAATATACATTATGCTACACAATACAACACTATATCTGAATCGACATTTGAATCAACAAACTTTGGTAGTAACAGAAATATGACCTCCGAATATCAAGCGACTCAAAAGGTGAACTAAAATCTGAGAAAACCGGTGAAAATCGTCTTTTTTGATTCCTCAGTTCGACGGTAAATACATATACAAAATAGCGTCTAAAACTTTAATTGAAGAGACTTTAATGTGAGAGAGTATATTGGAAAAAAAATTATATGACAATTATCTACAAAAAGCAATGAAGAACTCAGTAAATATAATAATCACTTTATTGCAATACAAATTATACTGAGCAGACTAAAATAATTAAAGATTCAAAGCCACAGGAAAAAAATAAACTAGGTACATTTAAAAGAAACAATTTTATTGTCTGTTCCGTTAAACGATCAGTATGCAAATCATGTTTGTACTTGACCACTTTTGTCTGACATTGTGGTATCGTGTTTAAATATTGTTGTGATGAAAATATAATAAAATGTCAAAATAAGCATTTTGTACTCAAGCTTAAAATATATATCGATATGAGATTGTAAGAATACGATACTTCATAATCTACTTGGTAATATATTAAAAGGAATGTATGAAATACCAGGTCGAATTTTAAGACAAAATGTTTTTTGTAAATATCAGTCAGCGCCCGTTCGTTTAATTTGGTGATTTATTTTTTATTTAAAAGGTAAGATATCTGAAGTTTTTGGCGGGTTTTTGAAATACCATATAGTGGTCTTTATATTTTTCCATAATCTTATGTTATTTGACTCTATATTGTGTAATGTTGGTGGTGCTTTACGTAATATAGTTTGGTTATTGTGCAAAGGTGAAGTGGATCGGAAATAATACCACTGAGCATGAATTCTGAGTTGCCACAAAAACTCCCAGGAAAGTTCTAACAAGACGGCCACCATCTTGTTAGTTTATTGAAGTTATATCAAATAACTTGACAATGGTAGTAATAGTCTACAAGAAGACTGGTTGCCAAAAATAAAATAGAAGAAGCTATCTAAGAAATATTAATTCCTAGTTGCTGAAATATGTGGTTCATAGCAGTATACAGCTTAAACAATTTATCGTGAGGATTCCATATTATTAAACTTTAATGCATAAAAAAATTGTGCACAATTATTGCATGAAAATTCGAAAATTATTATTAGTATATGTTCAGATTATTTGTTACAATAATGAATACAGTATAATGCGTTTTTTTTAGTTAATAATAGATATTTTAGAAATTTTAATAAGAGCTGAAATTTGTACAAAAGTATTGTAATCTAGTCAGTGATATCAAAATTTACATTCGGTTTCTCGAAATAAACAAAATGACGTTTTGGAAAAAAATGTCCACAGGGGTAGTATATTTATTTATATTTACGTAGTCAAAATAAATAGTAATATCTTTTGGGTAGAGATAAATATACGATTTGGATTTTATACTATTATGTCACGTTAAGTATACGGGTTCTTAGCGTTACGTGGGAACGAATTAGACGTGTTTGAAGTTTTACGTCATTTTAATCAAACGTTTTCCATATTCGTGTATGAATAAATACTGTAATCGAGTAATTAGACATAACTCGTTTGTTAACCCACGTAAATCTTAAGTGGAACAAAAAAATGTGCGCCCATAATAAAATAATGACAAAATGCTGAATTTAAATGAATTATTGGAATAATGTTTGTGATTTTTATTTTGGTTTTTTATTTTCGCTCTCACCCCAAATATAGCTAACCCCGTGTCTAATACGATCTACTAATATATTCCTTGTCAAAACTGTGATGATTTCAAGTTTACTATATTATTATTATAGTTCACGAACCGATTAAACCTTCATTTTAGACGTCTCATCCAACGTTCATTAACTATATCTTCCTTTTTCCCAATTCCCACACTTAATCACCTCATCAATGTTAATCGCCAACGTAAACATCTAGTGATATCTGTCGGTGTCATACATACATTAACCGGGTATCATTACAGTATATTTAAAAAATACATTTCAAAATTTTTTTTTCATTTTGTTATTATTTATAAATATTCCCGTTACAATGCTAATGTCTGTTTTAGCGCTAGAATGATGTCACACTATATAAGGATCACTATTTTTCTTCGTTAACCTAATTATATGTCAAAGTGTAAAAAGTTGGTGTAATGTTTAGAGAGCAGTGACGTCACGTACTGTGATTGGGGTTTCTGTGTACCTGATAACAAGAATTAATTATGGAATTTCAATTAACTGTTAAAAATATGCTTTAGACGTGTTATAAGAAATTACGTGATATTCATTTATTGTACAAATCTATAATATATGTTAAGGAGATAATAATAATTTCCAATGTATTTCTATAATGTTACAACCCTATTATTGGTTAATCGACAAATGTGCTTACTATATCCGGAGGTTAGTACATGATAGTATATTAATGTTTATATCTCGGGATATATTTCATTTTAAATTAAGTTTAAATGAGTCAAGCGGAAATATTTTGTGGTAACGACATCCTGAACGAGTTGCCTTGAACTAAATGAGACTCTATTTTATGGTTATAATGAGCTAGGTATAAAATATATAATTTTAATAAACTCTTCAGCTCAAATACCAGTTGCGCTTACTTTTTCTTTCAACCTCATTAATAATAATATTATGAGAGAGTTCTGCCGTTCTTAGCGCATCACCCAAATACTACTGAATAGTTTCTCATATATTTTTTTTATGTTTTATTCCTTAATGATTTGGCCCTTATCTAAAATATCACGATATCTCCATTTAATATAAAATTAAGGAACTTTAATTAGTAGAGGAACCAAGATTTCTAAAAATACTACGCGTTTAGCGATCTGTGAAGTAGAGCAAGCGGTATAGTGCGCATACGTAAGGAAGAGGAAACAAACGGATAACAATGTTTAATTTAACCAAACAAAATTAAACAGAGTATATTTTTTCCTTAATTATTTTTACAATTTACTCTCTATATAAAATATATTGTTAAAATAATAAATGTAGAAAAAGTTGCGTGCATCTGCTAGTTTGTAATAACTACATAAGATTTTATCGCCATGTTATTGCTTCATTACTATATTCTTTCACCGAAAGCTTAAGTGCGCTGAAGTTTTCGAACCTACGGTTTAAGATGTGGTGTTTACGTACGAATTACTACTGAGCTATAATCGCTCATCAAACGATATATGTTCTATCGACATCGTTAATTGCTACACGAACGTTAATAATATTAATTACTTCCGTAGTTTATTTTGTTAGTCAAGGTAGACTATGAAAATTACGGTCATGGGCTCATATCATATCTCCAAGAGGATTAGAGCGTTATCGATACGTAGTTGATACAATTAAAAAGGCTATTATTTTGATTATATTATATTATTTTAACAATGTTATTGTCTGGCACTTGTCTAATACATTTAAAAATTGGTATAAGCCTACGTACGCGATGTCACAGGCGTTCATCGCAGGAACACAACCGTATCCGCCGCCACTACTCCTACAGGGAAAGAGCGTACCATGGCTGAGGCATGCTAGATACCTAGGAGTCCACCTAGATGTCAAAATGAGTTTTGTAAAGTACGTCGAATTTGTCACAGGGCTTGCAAAAGCCGCGAGAGCTAAGCTCCGACCCATTTTAACGTCCAGATTACCCCTAAGAACTAAGCTAGCATTATATAAAACGTACATAAGGACCCGCCTAAAATACGCGGCACCAGCATGGTACGCTTATACATCCAATTACCAAAGAGAACGCCTACATATCCAGGAACGTCTGAGTTTGAGGATGATAGTTGGAGCACCCAGATACGTACGAAACGAAACAATAAAGAAAGATCTCAAATGTGAAGACATTTATGCCATCATATCCCGACTGACGACAGCCATGTTCAAGAGAGCTGACGCGAATAGCTTCCTTGTTATTAAACGCGCGACCTCCAGATCGCAGAACAAAACCGTCGCCGAGATACCTTTTTTTTTTCGAACTGACTACGCTATTGTCCTAGCAAGGTCTTAACAGCTTCACCGGACTACTGAGGCGAGCGCTTGCGGCACTCGGCCGATTTTATTTGGGCAACTAGCTCAAGGGTGCACGGCACACCTCGGCCTGGGCTGCTGCCCAACACGTGCAATTCGCGACCTATCTGAGCTGACCTAAGTTAACTATTCATACATATATGAGTTGTTGGAGCATATATGTGTACCAAGCATACATACCTCAACAACTCCTATATATATTTCGTATCGGATAAACTTCCAAACTATTTCAGTTCGATAAGGGAAAGAAACAAAACCCTTCCACTTTCCTGTGTAGGCGTGTATGCGTGCACGTGCGTGGGGGTGATATGTGTACTGTTGTTGCAGTGATGTAACATTTTGTGTCACTGTATCGCGCGAGCAGCGCACTCAAGGGCTCCACGCTGAGGGAACGGACCTAAGGTCGCCGAGAAACCTGGTGGTTCAACTTGAATAAGACAAGTAATAATTAAGATAACCGAATAAAATCAACAATAGCCAACCACAAATAGTGGACAAAACCCAATGACAGGCTCGTATTTACGAGTCGCGTTGATACCACTGATAAGTGCATATGCACTGAACAGTTTCCTCGTCCTTCCCCCCCTCCCCCCACCCCCCGCATAAGGGGGATAGAGATGGCCACGCGACGGCACGCGATGTACTAATGACGAAATATGATATTGAAAATTTAGTTATTTTCTATAACGATACTCAAATATTTGGTGTTTTTGACTTCATCGAAATTAGGACAATTGCAATAGTCATTTAATGTATTCAGACACGATGGTGACTGTACAATCAATCTCAGATCATTGAAGCTTGAATGAGATTTATTTTGAATAAAAGTTATGAATTTTGTATTCAGCGTGAGTTGATTTGTACGTAGCCAGGCACTTACAGAAATAAAACATAGTTGAGCACTTAGAAATGTATCTCTCCAATTCTGTCCTTGAAATAATAGTATAATAGTACAGTGTCATCAGCTAATATTTCCGTTTTCTATTTATAACTGACACAAGTCATTTATGTAGATCATAAATAGGGCGCGTTCCGGGAGACGCTCACAACACTCACAACGCCCTTTTCGCCGTTCCACTAGACAACCGCGAGCGTTGCGGTCGTGGCGAAAACGTCATTGATGACGTCATAACATACGCTCACG
>JACEII010000002.1:7758898-7879727 GCA_014332785.1 Antheraea mylitta
ACGCCTACACGCTTACACATGAAAGTGGAAGGGTTTACTTTTTTTCCCTTATCGAACTGAAAGGAGTTGTTGAGGCGTGTATGCTTGGTACACATATACGTTTCAACAACTCATACATATATGAATAGTTAGCTAGGTTAGTTAAGATAGGTCGCGATTTTGCATGCAACAGGCAACAGCCAAGCCGAGGTGTGCCGTGCACCCTTGAGCTGGTTGCCAAAATAAAATCGGCTGAGTGCCTTAAGCGCTCGCCTTAGTAGTCTGGCGAAGCTATTAAGACCTTGCTGGGTCAATAGCGTAGTCATTTGGAAAAAAAAAAAAAGTTTATACTATTGTTAAAAAATTTTTGTTATTTTTTATTTATTTATGGATTATGTTGAGTTACATCAAGGTTAATATTTGTTTTTTTTTTTTATTCAAATCGGAATCATGTGCACAGCAAGTGTTTTTATTAAAAGTTTATTTCATTTGATTTGCTTTTCATTAGGAATGGGAAAAAATAAATCTTATTAAACAAATTCTCGTAGACGATATAAATTTATAGATTATTTCTTAAACTTGTTTATCTATACTAATATATAAAGCTAGAGAGTTTGTTTGTTTGTTTGGTTGAACGCGATAATCTCAAGAACTACAGATCTGATTTGAAAGTTTCTTTTAGTGTTAGATAGTTCATTTATCGAGGATGGCTATAGGCTACATATCATAACGTTTAAACCGATAGGAGCTGAGCACTAATGAAGAATGTCTCAAAATCGGGCTATTTTGGAAGCTTTCGATGCGTGTTAATGTCAGTACTATATGCGTTGCCATGGTAACGCGATAACAATCTCTCGCAAATATTTTCATGATTTATTTTGTGTTCCTATTAAAACAGTTAATTCTACGTTATTTTTGTTTCCAATTTTTAATTATACGTGGTACGTTTATATCGCAAACATTTCTAAAGTTTATTTTGTGTCGCTATTCAAAAAGTTTAGTAGTAATAATATTCATCCAATAAGATAGTCAAAGGAATTAATCCATACTGCCAATTCTGAAGTAGTTAATATAGGTAGTTTTTTTCTATATCCAACATAATGAAAAGGTATAAGCGCCAAATCCTCTATGTAATATTTCGTAAATTTTTATCTTCTTAATTTTCAAGACAACAGAATTCATGCTTCGCGGTATTATTTATCTTTCATTTCATTTATGCACAATAAACGAACCATATTACATAAAACTCTACCAATTTAACACAATATACAGATAAGTAAGACAAGATTATGAATAAAATATAAAATCCACTACATGACAGACTAAAATCCCGCCAAAAACTCCTCAAAAACTTTATTCTACGTTAGTTTTGTACCCAATTTTTGTTGATTTGTGATATATTACGTATAATAAAAGTAAAGTGAGTGTATTTTATATTAAAAATATCCGTGATGCTACAAATATCAACATTTTTTTTAATTCTGTGGATATGTCTGTTTTTTTTTTATTTGTTACGGGTAATCTCCGAAACGGCTGGACCTATTTGAAGGGTTTTTTTTTTCTTAGAAATGACTACGCTATTGATCTAGCAAGGTCTTAATAGCTTCACCGGACTACAAGTAATATTTGAACGGGAATTTTACGGACAAATAAGTAACTAATTAGCTGTTTTATTTTAATCTAGCGGGTTCAGCAGACGTTGCCCGCCCTGATAATAAGACAAACTATACCTATACCTTGCCCAATAATCATTTTATGTATTGGTGAAAACGGCATGAAGATGCGTTCTGTAGTTTTTGATCTTATCGCGAACAGACATATAGACAGACTGGAACAGGACTTTTTCTTACACTATGTAGTGATAAGCTGTTACCCGTGCCTTCGTCCATGTGAAATTAATCAAAAATATGTTGTTCACTGTAAACATACACGAGCTGTACTGGACTCCAAGATTTTTTTATACCAAAAGGCAGCAAACAGGCTGACGGCCCACCTGATGGTAAGTGGTTAACGTCGCCTATGAACAACTGTAGCACCAAGGGTATCGCTGTTGTAATTGAATGTTTATATGTGATTTAAATTATAGCAAGGTATGATAATAACTTAAATATATCGACACTATGGACATATTATATCATATAATAAAAGATTTAACACATATTGGTCGAAAATGTATAGCTTAATATTTTCATTACTTTCTTATATAGTGTAAGTGGGCACTAAGGGTCATATATAGCAGTTCAAAGTTCCAGTTATGTGGCTGATGATAAATCTCTTCCCATTCGATTCACTATTCGTATTCACATATATAATGTACAAGTACATGTTACCTGTTACAGTAGATGATGTGCGTGTGATACTTACAAATATTTTTGAAAGAGTATTATTGTAATTTACACTAGATATGTGATCAACATTTTACATTTATTTAATATATTTAAAAAAAAACGCGTGCGGAGCCGCGGGCAACAGCTAGTACACTCATATTATTGTGTCTTTTTTCTGTATATCTTTCTCTCGTAAGGTATAATAATATATAATGTAGGTACATTAATTTAGAATTCGCATATATTTTTCCACTTTTTAATTTGATTTGAATAAAGATGAGATCGTTTCTAACTTTGGGAAACAATATTATACGGCTATTATATAGTAGATCAATATGTGAATGATAATATCTGGAAATTACGCTTCTCTCTGTGCATCTGCCAAAAACGAATGTAGCTATATATGTTTGTAACTATGTATGAATGTTTGTAGTGTGAAAGAAAGATAAACCAGGAGCCTCTTGTTGGTCTTTCTCGACGCGTGGTTTGTTTTCCAAACTGTGGTAGTTTTGACGTTGGCAAGCGCCTTCTTAGGGCTTTAATTGAATAAAGTATTTTTCATTTTGATTTTAAATAACGACAGTGCGTTTTAATTTTATTAGGTTATTAAGTTAAATAAAAACCGTTGCGTAATGTTTCATTTACCTAAGAATTAAGCACACTCGATGTTATTACTAAAAATTACATGGCAAAGGTTATTTTCTCTTTTGGTGCGACTTTGTCGGTGAAGCTATGCTGATTACACACACGAATCTTTTGTTCTACACAACAATAGTTCTGTCGGTTTCAATTGGCCTAATCATGCGTTGGTGTACTCAATTGATGACTGTTAGAACTATTACTTTCGTGCATGAATTTGAGCCTGTTTATCTCCTTGGCTGATTTTTCAAGATCCAGATTTTGAAATGGCAGATATCATTTTTAAATATCTAGCCATTTTTTTTAAATTATATGTTTTACATTACATTATTTATTATTGTTAACATTATTTTTCAAGTTTTTTTTTTAAAAGTGCTATAAATACGGTATTTTTTTTAATGTATGTCTGTTGACCAGTGCATCATATGTTTGCATTCGTTTGTATGGAGTTTAAACCCTTATGGTTTTGAATAATCCAGGGGTTAAGCATATCTATTTGCTTTCTGATTTGTTTCATATTGGCGTTTGCTCGCGGCTTCGCTGATATTAATGTAAATTAGATCTCAGTATGGTCCTCGGTAATACTACCTACATTATTTTCTGTACCCGTGACAATGAGCATACAAAATATAGCGATCAGTTTAGTAATTACGGCATGAAAGTGTAACTAACAAACACGCTTTCGCACTTATGAAATGAGTAAGGATACGACAAGCAATGAAGGTAAACTATTAATAAATGTCACGGCTTTAAATATTCGTGTTTTTGCAAGTACCTGACAAGTAGTGGGCGATAGTTAGAAGTGAGTTACTTTATTAACAAGCTGGTTCCCGCGAGATCGTTAGAGTAAAAATGATTTTACCGTTTTGTATGTGTATGAAGTTTGTGTTTTGTTCAGATTAACTTTAGGCACTTTTTTATTGTAATATTGCAATTATTACCTAACATTAAAAACCCTTTTATTGATGTTTTGTTATCTCTGTTACATTTTATCACCACTGTATACTGTAAAAGCGTAATGATATTTAACTTAATTAATACTGTAAAAAGTCTTCTATCTGCCTATATAAGTATCTAAATTAGGTAAGTCGTTAGCACCCTTGAGCTTGTTGCCATAAAGCGCTCGCCTTATAAGTCTGGTGAAGCTGTAAAGGCGTTAGCAGCGTCAGACAATTAGAAAAAAAAATGTGCAGTGGTTTTTAAAATTAACTAGGATAAACAACACACAATTCTATCTTATTTAAATGTATAGAATACTTGTCGCTGAAGATTCATTATACGCATAATAAATCAAGTTTTGTAAACGCTAGTTAGCTAAATAATACCCATTCAAAAGTCCTGTGTGCCCGATTAGTTTTAAGAGAAAGTTGTGAATGAGATTCAACGCTTCGAAACAATACTTTATTTCATAACGGTTACATGTTATACGAACGATGCACATTAAATCTGATTAAGTATGTATTAAGAACATTAAAATATGACGTTCTGCTTTTTATTGTTTCCAGTGGCCTAGAAACATATGTTCATAAAAAGTACGTATATGTAAAAGTATATATAATACATTGTTATGTATGTTATACTATACTGCATGAAAGTAATATATGAAATGCTACAAATATATTTTTTTTTATATCATATGAGGCGAACGAGCAGATAGGTCACCTGATGTTAAGTGCACATCACCGTTCATAGACACTTGCTACATCAGTGGAGTAGCAAGTGCGTTGGCAGCCTCTGTTGGGGGGAAGAAGGGGAAGGGGAGGATAGGTAGGCCTCCGGCGCTCTCACTGACCGAACGAAACGCAACAATGCAAGCACTGTTACTTCACGTCGGTTTTCTGTGAGAGGGTGGTACTATCCCGAGTGAGCCGATCCAGTCATGTTGAAACCAGTAATAGCTTCAGCTTGCCTCTACCACCTACAAAACCTACATACGTTACACACGTAAATATTAAAAAAATTAACAAATTATTTATTTTTACTTTTGTTTTTTTAAGCGTTAAATTCTGAAACTACCAGTTAAATTGTAAATAATATTTTATAGCTAATATATTTATATTTACCTGTTTATTAAATAGCCAATATATTTAGGAATGGAATAAGGATTCTAACACCACGCTATGACCTTTCAGAGCGGAATAATTATCATAAAAAGTGTAGATAAGAATGTACGCTACGTGAGAATGAAGAAAGAATAAGTAGGCCGTGTGCCGCGTCGTAGGAGCTCAAGGCGAGTTGGCTGACATGAAGCGAGCATTAAGGAGGACTAAACTGTGAATGCCTATGTAAGTGAGTTAATACGTCATGTGGCTCAGACACGTTGGCGACTATGAAATATTTTTTTTTAATTGTAGCACGGCAAAATGACTGCACTATGCCTGATGGTAAGCACAGTGCAATCCAAAAATAATAGCGACCACCGATTGACACACTATCCATCGCCGGTCGCCACTATCCTGCCGGCCTGCAAAAAGCTGGATATACACAGGCTGATCCCGAAACGCGACCCGCAGAAGCGAATCACTATTACGGGCTTTTTCGCCATAAACATGGTGGTTGCGACCCAGTCAGGCTGTAAAACCCTACCACCCCGCTTTCGCCATTGCCTCGTTCGTTATTCAGCAGTGTGCACCGCGTGCAGGTGAGGTTGGCTTGGGTGTCTCAAGTCTTATGATGTTATCTGACACCCCTTACACCCCATTTATGTTTTATAGGATTTTTTAAGCTTTCCTAAAAACGTAGTGTAAATTTAGAACGAAAAGAAATACATGCTTGCGAAACCACAGGTCTGAACCAGTATACGTGTGGAGTATAGTAGACATTTTCCATAAGATTTTAATAGCTGCCAAACAAAAAATAATAATTCTTAACGCACAATCCATTTTATATTTTCTACCCAAATAGTCTATTAATTTTCAATATAATATTTTTTTCCCTGATTCCTGAAAAACGATTTGCTTACTAGAAACACATGCAAATACGAAGAATTCCCTTCTATGAAGAAAACCGATAAATCAAAGTACCGAATCAGGAATTCCGTATTTGTGTATTATTAGAATTGATAGCAACACTGATTAGCTTTTTTCTCGAAACTGAAGCTTCTTATCAACAATATTATTTAGATTCACATGACTTCATAAATTTATTAATTTTTTTCATAAATTTATTAATTAATTTATTATTTATTCACAAAGTTTTTCATTTTAAAATTATACGAAAACATACAACATTACATAAAGATGCTCATATATCATTACAAGTATTAGTCAGTTTACTACAATAATATGCAATATACTAAAACAACAATAGTGAAGAGGCTGATTATAAATCGTATACTTACAAATTATCATATAATATTTTACAATTTCTCAAAGTAGAAATGTAGTGTACAAACTATCAAGAAAATTATTAACTTATCAAATACACCCTTTTTTAAATACCTATTACATATGCTGTTTACAATGTTACTACAACAAATTTTAGCCCATAGCTTTCTTAAAAAAATGGGACTAAATTGGATGCAATATAGGTATGTGTAAGTGATCACTACATCTACTTATAATAATAAAATTAATTCATTCGCTTATATTTTGCATGTTGTGTTTATTGTTAGTTTTCTTAGTCACATAAAAGCGGTTATGGTGATTTAAACAAAGAAATGAGATTTATGGTTATAGCGTTTTTATATTCATTCTAAGCAGCTGTCTACTGCATTATGGCGGTTAATATCTAATGCTTTATATAAAATTTGGCAATATAATGTACTGACAGTAATTTTATCTCGACTTGAATTACTTTTAACCTTATAACTTCTTCTCACATTACCTACCGTGACAAAACATAAAGCTTGGCCGGAGAATACATTTATGATTTTAAAAAATGTAGGTTAATTACCGTACAAATTTTCGAGTCATAAACACCCTAAAAACTAAATATAGAGGCGTTATGTATTATAATCTTTATATATAAATTTATTCTGTACGTGTGTATGTCACTGAACTCTTCCTAAACTGTTGGACCGATTTTGTTTGAAAGTTTGTGTGCGTGTTTCAGTGGATCCGAGAATGGTTTAGATTTACAATTGGATCCGGTAGGTGGTGTTGTGGTTGAATCTTGGGATTTTGTTATTATTAGGGCAGGACAACGTCCGCGCGGGCCCGCTGTTATATACATAATATTCATGTAAGTTTGTAGTTTTTAGAGTTTGGCCGCATTCTCATCTGATGTATTTTTATACGAACTGGCCTTGCAAGGCCTTTACAGCTTTACCGGACTACTAAGGCGAGCGCTTAAGGTGCTCAGCCAATTTACTCACTCCAAAGTTTCCGATCTCCAAAGTTTCCGATAAAAATGTATGGAGGAGTTGTTGAGGCGGATATGCTGGTACTCATATACGTTTCAACAACTCAAACATATATGAATAGTTAGCTAGGTTAGCTAAGTTAGGTCGCGATTTTTGCATGCAACGGGCAACAGCCAAGCCGAGATGTGCCGTGTACCCTTGAGCTGGTTGCCATTATAAAATCGGCTGAGTGCCTTAAGCGCTCGCCTTAGTAGTCCGGTGAAGCTGTTAAGACCTTGCTAGGTCAATAGCGTAGTCAGTTCGAGAAAAGAAAAAAAATAAAAGCCATTTTACTCATCTAATGTTAAATGACAATATAATCTAAGAGGAAAAGTACGCAAAACCTAGAGGGCCTAAGTCTTAGGTGGAATACACCAACACGTGATTGGCAAAAGATTTTTTTTATCGTGGTGTAATAGCTACCTAGGAGGACTTAGAAAAAGCCTACCACCATGTTATGATTTCATCCCGATGTTTCCCTTCACTGAAAGCCCCGACTTAGTTGCAAAGTCTCGAACCTACCCAAGTCGTCATAGGTTCAAAAATATATATAAACATGAATATAACAACTCACCTGTGTATGTAAGAAGTCTTATACTTTTCTCTTTTCATTTCAACGTGTTTGATTAAAAGGTTTCACCGTTCATTTCACAACACTGACGCGTCATACTCGCACGCTTTGATCACAATTTTATAAGCACTTGTTAATTTTTTTATAAACACGAAATCCATCTCATCACTAAATGTATGAAACCTGAAACAAATGAAATATAATTTAAAAATCAATAATACTTTGTTCATTAAGTCCTGTCTATTGTAGGTGGTAGTGCCACGCTGAAGCTATTACTGGTTTCAGCATGAGTGGGTCGGCTCACTCGGGGTAGTATCACCCTTTCACAGAAAACCGACGTGAAGTAACAGTGCTTGCATTGTTGTGTTTCGTTCGGTCAGTGAGAGCGCCGGAGGTCCACCTTCCCTCCTGTCCCCCGTCCCCTTTCTTCCTCTCCACCGTTCCGCCTGCCCCCAAACATAGGTTGGTAACGCGCTTGCAACTCTCCTGATGTTGCTAGTGTCTATGGACGGCGGTGATCATTTAACACAAGGTGACCCGCATGTATGTTTGCCTCTTATGACATAAAGAAAAGAGGCGTATATCAAAACTACCACTTATTTGGAAATCGAACCAGTTATGAAACTCGATTTAGTTTATATTTCTATTGTACATATTTTTATTAAAAAAAAACACATCATAGTATTAATTTTTATTGAATGCATAAGGTTGTTTTTTCCAGTATCAACGTTGTTCCTATATTGATTCACCGTACAATAAAATAAGTCTTTAAACATTACAACCCGCTGACATGGCGCTGGAACTTATTATGCGGCAAGTATTAACTTGGGACTCTTTTCAAAAGCTGTTTCTAGTATTTAATTCACGTTGGTCTTTTCCTAACTCACGCGTATCTAAATTTTTGCGGACATAGATACATCAAAATTTCAGATACGCTTGTCAAAGTTAAATAATAATTTTGTTATGGTACAACATGACTTAAGAAGCACTTATTATCCTAAAACATCACGCAATATTGCAAGTGAAATAATCAATAAACCTGTATAACTTTCTTTTAGGCGTTTGTAAGTGCGGTTTTACGGACGAAGTTCTTTATCATAATAGACGATGGTTACGCAAAATATTCACGTATTATCTGGTTACGACTAGTTACATACAATCTGTGCATACAATAAGGAATTATTGGGCAAATACTTGTATAACAATATATTCAAATCTATAAGTGTGTTATTTATATGCATAATTAATTCATACTTTGTTAGTATCTGTAAATTAAATTTTAATGACCTTTTCATTATTTTTTTTTAAACTGCAAAATTATGAGTGCATTCTATAGCAGACATTGTTCAGATATATTAATTCAATAAGATAATTCTACTGAAAATAAATCAAAATTAATGACAGTGTTTTAATATTGTAGGTTAGAAATATAGCTAGATGAACAATTCCAGACCCAAGATATGTATATGTCATTATAGATGACTGACATTCATTGCAGATCTCGATAAAGTGACTGCACAATAATTGATAGTAAGCGTAGTGTATTTAAACAAGAATGACTATCACGAAGAAATCATCATCATCATTCTGGCGGCAATTGCATATGCACAGATTGATTCCGAAACATCAGAAACAAAAAGGCAGTCACTATGAATAGATTATCACCATGCACATGATAATACTTTTCCATCCCTCGTGAAAACCCAGAACTTGAAAGGTATAAGCGTGATACTTCTGATTTTGAAACTGATGGTCGCGATCTAATAGGCCACCATAGTCAACATTTCTTGTTCTACTGTTTATTGTCTTGATACTTTAATAGCTGAAAATGTTATAAGTGTAATAAATATAGGGGTAGTGGATGAAGTATTCCAACTTTAATACACAGACGTATAATATGATATTTCTGAACAACTTTCAATTCTAGATCATGTCTAACAAAACATAGTTAGTACCGTCGCAGAGACTGGATCGTGAGAATTCATGCGAGTGCCGTTTCTGTAACAGTCGACGACGATTACAAATATTTATCGAGTCGTGAAATAGATGAGATAGGACATTAGGACGCTTCACTGAGCAGTTTCGTAACGATCGTTTTGAACAGTAAAGATTTATTGAATTTCGTTTATGTTTCATGAATGCAACGTATTATATAATTATTTGTTGAAGAAAGATGTAATGAATTTCCCAATACATAACGACCTGAATTGTAGAGGTTTAGAGCTGTTTCTAATCATTTTGTCGTTAAATAGGAGAATGTATTGTTAAAAGAGTATTAACAAATACTATTATACTCTTTACTAATATTACAATGCAATGTGAGTTTTTGTTTGCTTGGTTGTATGTAAAGCCTTTATGCCTTACCTACTGAACCAATCTTCATGACGATTTACATACAATTTGCCCGGAATATAGAAAGGGATATCCGGTACATTTCATCCAGAATAAAAAGCAATGTTCCCGAGGCTATCCCCAAATCTACATAAACGCAAGCGAAGCAGCGGCAGAACCTAGTATGTAAAATAACTCCTTTGATCATCTGTGAAATTATTTCCACTTTTTCTTAAACAAGATAACATCTGTAGAAAGCGATCAATATAAAAAAAATCTTGTCTATCTAACAGAATTTATTTGTTTGTATTTATTTTCTATAAATTGAACGCTCTATAAAAATTAATCTCTTATGATTTATAGATAAACGGACTAGTTCAAGTTATTCAAACTTCATTAAATTTATGTACTAATTGCCCTTTTTTACTGCCCCACAATTATCTTTCTTAAATATTATCTAGATCCAGTAGAATGTTAAAAATTGACCACATGTGCATGGCAACTTCATGTAAATTACCAGTCAAATATCAATTACCAAAAATTATATACGGGTTGGAGTTATTGGTAATTCAACGTATTCCTGTTAGGAGGTGATAGAGGTGACTATTAGTGATAATTATAACCCTCATATGCATTATGTAAAAATGAATCCCTTTTTATTTATATTGTTTGGCTTTTTCCAAAATAAGTAGAAAATGTAACAACAAAACTTTATAAAAAAAGTATCAATTTAGATAAATCACATTTTTTCTTTGAATTTATAAAAAAGATAAAGCACTGGTTATATCTCAATAAATAAACACACAAAAAATATGAGAAGAAAATCAATATCATTTCAATATTCTTCTTAGATTATTTCTACTAAAATTCCTTAATACATAACCCAAAACATTATAGAACTTGGCTTGCAGACTACAAACTTAAGGTCGTTATTTAAAATTTCCATAAAACTAATTTATAACAATACCCTACGTAAATAAAAAAAATCCAATTAGAAATCACGCATAAAATTAGACTTGCTAATACATTCAAATCATATTAATTAGACTAAGGTGGCAGTTTCTAGTTTATCTTAAATTATTTGTAATCTATACATTACATAGATACAACATAGTTGAAGAGTTTATTTATTTCATTGAACACGCTAATCTAAGGAAATATTGGTCCAATTTGAACATTTATTTCGGTGTTAGATAGCTAATTTATGGAGGAAGGCTATATATCATCACAAGATTAATAGGAGCGGAATGCAAATGAAGAATGTATTAAAATCGGGGATTTTTTTCCTTTTAAGAGCTTCCGCTGCATTTTAGTTTTAGCCCAAAGTAATTATTCCACGCGAAGCTTGTGTTCATAATACAACTTGAAATCGTCTAGAGCTCTATGTAGAGCATTTTGGGAATCCTTGACTTATTCTAAATTATATATTTTATAATGTTTAGTTATTCAGTTGCAACATATAGCCTTCAACAGGACCCGCAGCAGAGCGCGCCATTTGAAGCATTCGCTCGATCCAAAGCTGCTATAATTATTCAATACGCTAATGGATCTTCGATCGCGGCCGCATGCATTTTACGTTCAATCACGAGTCGATATCGTGGACTAGTTTTTAGTATATTAATGTTAACCTGTCAACTTATCACCTACTGCTGTTATATATAATTTACTAGTTATCTGCGAATTCGTGTACGTTAATTACTTTATGAAAATGAAGAAGAGTAATGTAGATTTTATATTACTCGGGGATGATATAGCTATCTATTAGTGTAACGATTTTACAACGTATCGATGGTCTTGGAGTTTATTTTTATAATATGTATAAAGAATTAACTTTCTATGTATGTAGGAAGTAATCTCTGAGATTATTGATTTGATATTGAAAATTCTTTTACTGATACCCTTTACCTTTTGTCTTTGGGTGATATAATAATATACTTTGTTTTTAACCGAGTTTAAAAAGGAGGAGGGACGTATGCCGTTTGTACTTTGTAAATTTTTCTTACATACGACAATACTTCGTCATTAATAAACAGATTTGGAAAAATATTATTTTATTGGAATGGAGATATTTTCAAGAGAGTGCTACTTTAATCTCACTAGTATTAGTATTATATACCTATAGTAGTTTTTTTTATACATAGTATTATTACCTTAGATTTCGAGGATACAACACTGATTTCTTTAAAATCAAATAATATGCATATTAATTGAAATATGAGTATGTTTATAACAATGTTTATGACTAAGTAGGTACATAAATTAATTTGAAAATAATTTTATAATAAATAGTATTAAAAATATTATATAAAATAAAAAACTATGTTGCAAAGTTGGTATTTTTAAACGAATAATTAAACAGATATTTTTGGATCACGGTAAAAATATTTCTTGAGATTGATATTTTAAAATAATTCTGATGTCAACATCCGGATCGACGCAGTACGCCCTTTATAAGTATGCTACACGGATGTTTTTGTACTCTATAACGGATCATAAAAGTTAAAACAATAGTGCTGTTACATATCAAAATGAGTTAAATGCAATTTTAGCAGTACCTAATATTTTAACTTATTTTTCAAGATATTCAAATCTTGTCTATGTAAATCTTCAAATCTCGTCTATATATAATATGAAGATCATAAAAAAAAACAAACTATTTTTTTTATATCACAGGAGGCGAATGAACAGCGGTGTCACCTGATGTTAAGTGATCATCACACACATCATCATATACACGCTGAAGATGAAGCTGTTACTGGTTTCAGCATGAATGGGTCGGTTCGTCCGGGTAATACCACCCTCTCACAGAAAACCGATGTGAAGTAACAAAGCTTGCACTGTTGCGTTTCGTTTGGTCAGTGAGAGCGTCGGAGGCCCACCTCCCGTTTCTCGTCCGTTTCTCTCTCTCTTCCCCTTTCTTTTCCCCTTCTCCCGAAACACAGACTGACAACGCATTTGCAACTCCTTTGGTGTTGCTAGTGTCTATGGATGGCGATGATCGCTTAACGTCAGGTGAGCGGTCCGTTCGTTGGTCTCCGAGGATATAAAAAAAAACACCAGCAACATCAAAGGAGTCGCAAGTGCGTGGCCAGCCTGTGTTGGTCGGGAATGGGAGGGAAGGGAGAGGGGGCAGGTGGGCCTCCGGTACTCTCACTAACCGAACGAAACGCAACAATGCCAACATTGTCATTTCACGTCCGTTTTCTGTGGGTCGGGTGGCACTGCCCTGGGCGAGCCAACCCATTCATACTGAAACCAGTAGCTTTACCGTGGCTCTACCTCCAATAAAAATCTTATGGACAACAAAATTTAAACTTAATTCTCAATGTATAAAAATTGGAAATGTTAAAAGAATTAAACATGTGACTGATTAAAATTGAATTAACTCATTTTAGACGTAGACGTGTATTTGTACAATACGATATTTTTACCCAAATATGTGATTTCTAAAAAACAAGACATCTTTCTACGCTGAGCAGTCAATTATCACATAGCTTTCTTAAAGTAAGGTCTGTTCACATTTAAAATTCTTAACAAATACCAAGTTTGTCAGTCCGGGCGATCGTAAACGGTATAACGAGTAATGCTAATTAACATCTAAACACTGACATCGACAAGTGAACGGCGATGTTATTGGATTTTAAATGATGTACTTCGTCGATCAGTAAATTGTAGGTCATTCGCAGAAATTCAATAATTCTTTGTTACGGTCGAATTTTTATACAATCGCGCAGAAAAAGAAGGTAATGTTTTCGAAGCGTGTTTTATATATATTGTATGTCAATTTCTTTAATATCATCTATAGGCTAAATAGCTTGATAGATTGTATGTTTCTATTGGTTGTCTATTGTTGGATATTCGACCGTGAAGGAGGGTATAAACTTTTCTCTTCATATAGTAATATATAGATAATTTTGACTATTTTGTAAAAATATTGTAGATCGTAGACATAAAGAGCGTTAAGTGTGACGAATAGAAAAAAAACAGGATGTGTTGTAAAATCACACGATATAAGTGAAATATTGGTATTACAGGGAAACATATTAATTACTTTTGAAATGCATAAATAGCAGTATACGAAAACACGGACTACGACAAAGAAAGAAAGTATATGTTTCACTATTCTGCAATACAGAAAGCAAGTGAGACGCTGCTACACTTTACAGGATACAGTGTTTATTGTCACCACATTATGTCACCCAAAAAAATTGCAGAGATTAGAATTTTAAAGCCCTCCAATATGTAGTTTCACTTGAGTAAAGAAAAAAACTATTTCAAATATTTTTTTATTGATAGCACTAAAGCACGTCAATACCATATAACACATATAAAGAGAGAATGTATATTGTAAACTAGCTGTCTGTGCCCGCGACTTAGACCGTGTGGAACGTAACGTAAAAAATTATGTGAATATATTAAGTTCACTTACTTAAAAATAACAATAACTTTTAATAGTGTGAACCGATTTTAGCAGCGATGTGTGGTCAAAAAATAGACAGACAAAATGATTGAAATGTATTTTATTAAGACACATGCAATATTTTTTTTTCGCAAAAATATAGAAAAATCGAAAAAGTACAGACATTTTAGATTTACATTTTTATTATATCTATAGATAAAAGAAGGAATAAAAATAAGGTGTAAGGGTGTTAAAGGTTTTGGGGTGTAAGGGGTGTCGAGTAACATCTTAAGACTTGAGACACCCAAGCCAACCTCATCTGCACGTGGTGCACCCTGCTGATCAACGAACGAGGCAATGGCGAGAGCGGGGTGGAAGGGTTTTACAGCCCGACTGGGTCGCAACCACCATGTATATGGCGAAAAAGCCCGTCATAGTGACTCGCTTCTGCGCGTCGCGTTTCGGGATCAGCCTGTGCATATCCAGTACCGGGCGACTTTCGTCATTATGGCCGGCATGACAGCGGCGACCGGCGATGGATAATCTGTCTCTCGGTGGTCGCCGTATCATTAAAAAAATACTATGCTTAACATCAGGCATAGTGCAGTCACTTTGTCGTGCGAAAAAAAAGGTGTTCGCATCAAACTAAATTAACAAATTATTTTTTAACAGCCGATGAGCCTAGGAACAGCAGTTTTTAACATTATTCAGTATTGGATGACAGTGCAATTTTTACTCACTTTCTCATCTAAGTGCTTTTATCTTAGTAAAAAACTTAACATTCGATTTTAAAGTAACTTAGCATATGTTATAATCTCATGAGGACGCTTAATTGCCTGTATAATTTTATACAGTAATACAAAAATGCACAATTAAATATTTAAATAGAATAATATGGTGCTAAAAAATAAGGCCTTTGAAACAGATTAAAAATTGTTAAAATATGAAATAAGAGCAACCGCCTGCGATTTCGTCCGCGTTGTATTAGAGGCAACGTAATAAGGCTTAATGATAATAATAAAGTACAACCTAGCGCCACTAGTAAATGGACACTATTAAAACTATTACTGATAATTTTAAACCGCCGAAAATATATAAAATAATATACTTTAGCTTTGTACAAAATTAAATAAAAATCGGACAGATTTTCTGTTTTTCTTCGAGTCTTAAAAGTATTATTGGTTATTTTATATACTATCGTTATGTATAGAAAATATCATTAAATTCAAATAAATCTGATATAAAAGTTTGTGTGTGCCTATTACTTATACTTATTGTGTACACGCGTTACAAGTTATACTTCTTTAGCTTAACAAGAAAAAAAAATTTTCGCCTTATTCTACGTTTCCAGAAAAAACGACACTAACAATAGAAAAAGATACATTGAAAGTTTTAATACAAAGAAATACAAACAACAAATACTAAGAAACCAAATGTTGACTACAGCTAACTTCAGAGTGGCGGTTTTGCGTGACGATGTGCGTGTGCATCGTAAAAATTTACTCTCGTCATTTTTTCCTAACGCGCCAAAAGAAGTTATAACTTCAAAAATGTTTAAATTTGATAATTTGTAATTAAACAATTTTAATATCCTATCAATTGGGGAATTACATAAGCTTTCCATAATCGAAATGACAATCTTTCTGTTAACACAATTTAATTAGCAAAATTTTGAAAAGTTGGATTTTATGAAACGGCGTCATTTAAATAACAGAAGACTGTAATAAAATAGTTATTCCGTAAGTAGTCCGGTGAAGCTGTTAAGACCTTGCTAGGTCAATACAGACACAGTAAATCTAGTAGCAGTTTTTTTTAGATATTAGTGTTAGGTTTTACAATTAACTCTCAAAGCGTATTATCAATGTACCCGACTATAAGCTTAAGCACCATGCCAAGTAAGTTTTGGTGTCAAAAAGCTTTTATAGGATGGATCAATGTATGAACGATGGCATTACCTGGAAATGACGCTTGTCTCTTTGCATTTACTAAAACGATTGTAACTTTAGTGTATTTTAAATGTATATCTATTTAATACTTTTAAACGAGTGATTTTTGTATATTTTTATATTGTTATTTACCTATTTAGGATCTCGGAAACGAAGTCAGCGATTTCCGTGAAACTTAGTATGTAGGTGGTTTTTTTAGTCTGTTCTATTCTGCAGATTCTTGGTCCGCACCTTTTTTTTTTTGCTTACATGTAATATTTTGTATACGTAAAAATCGTATCCGTGAGCATATATATATATATATTATTCTTAGTCATTTATTAAATATTAACCGTTCAATTATTATAAACTATTTTTGGTTTAATGACGTTATTGTTTTTATAGCGCTTTCATTTCCCTTCTTTATGGCCATTTTAGGTTGTAATCCACAATATCCCGTAATATCCCGTGCTGGAGCGTCCACGGCCCGACGAATGAACCTACTTATCGCGTCGTCAGTCACGTCGGTATAGTAGACACAGGTGTGGGTGTGCCTAGATATTGCAGTATGTAGGTGGTTACGGGAACGATAAATCGATATAGCTATATTTTATTCATAGAAAACTTTTAAACTGAGTTTTCAGGCAATGGAAAAATATAGCTAGAATATAAAGGTAAATTTCGCAGCCGTTGTCAAAACAAAAATGGCTCAGATTGAAATTGGCTGCTTGGAAAATCCGTCTAATCCCAATTCGAATCCGAGTGAGAACAAAAGAGATATCGATTTTTTCTTATTTTTTTTTTATAAAAATGCTAATTTTGTTCGGCAAACCAGACAGTTTATTTTAAATTAAAAATGTTTTTTTTTTTAAAGCGTGCTAGGCCCGATCGGCCAGGTAATGTATGTTAAAAAGATTAACCCGATATAGTTTCCTGCTGGTTCTGGTTTGAACCAATGAGCATAAAATTGAAGAATAGCTGTAACAACAGGTGAATAATGCACAGAATAGTTGAAATGAATACATAGACAAAAATAAACCTACTCACACATACATAAATATATGTACACTAATAATAAAAATAAATAATTTAATCTATACACCCAACGAAAGATAATCAAATTATTTTATGTATTAACGTATTTAACAATGAAATTAATATAAATGTAATTACTAATTAATTAATTTATGCATCTGTTATCTAGCGAATGTTGCAAGCGCTCCACTTTTTTCCTAATCACATTTAGAATATTTTAGTTTTTTTTTTTTTTAGAAATATGATATATTATGTAACCAGTAAAAATGTAAAAATTGACCACTATTAATCAGATTTCTCTTTGGAGCTGTATTCAGAATAATATATATTAGTAAGAGGTGAAGCACCTGTGGGCTAATGAATGTAAAAGAAATCAAAGAGATTTGTAGTATTTGTACGTTACATGTTCACTGTTTGTACTAATATGGGCATTATTATTATATGAACATGTAAGAGATTACTGGCCATGTGATCTTTTGACGTAGCAAGGTGTTTAAATAATAACCACGTTAGCTCACGACGTATTGGCGATTTCAAACTCCAATTCAAAGTTTTATATGTTTCCACATTCGGTGGTACTACAAGAACAATTCTTAGGTTCAGGTTTGCATTTTGAATTAGTAATGTACTCAAATTCCGAAAAAATCCTTGGTACATGTCTGGGTTATAACCTGCGTACATTGAATTGAAACCACCACGACTTTTGCTATAGGCATAGCGTAATTGTTTGAAAAATTGTTTTCTCTCGAGTTCTTGACTTGGTTTAGTTCCGCCCTAAAATATTCAGGGAAGACGAGGATCAGATTCTTTTGAATGTATTGTACATGTGTGTATGGCTGCTAGTTTTTGTAGTAAGTTTATGTTTCTTTCTGATTTGTTTATGTATTTTTTGCTACTACGCTGTTGTGCCTATGGTAATGAAAAAGTAGTTTTACTTTTTAGGGGTTATATTTACTAAGCTTTTCTATTTTTTTAGCCGACTTCAAAAAAAGGAGGAGTTTATCAATTCGACTGTATGTTTTTTTTTATGTTTGTTACCTCATAACTTTGGACTGGCTGAACCGATTTCGATAATTCTTTTTTTATTTGAAAGCTAGTGCTTCCCGTGTGGTCCCATTTTGGTCCAGTTCTGTCAACGGCATCCAGTGTAAAACCGTATAAGTGTTAAATTTGCATTAAGTGTGTATACGACAAATAGACGAATAACACAATATCATGCCAACCGATTTCGATGATTCCTTTTGAATTCCTTCCTTTCCTTCCTTATAAAGGATGTTCTTCAAGGGTAGTTTGGTGAGAGTTTGGTTATTTTTGGTCCTATATTGTAGTCAGATGGTATGGTTATGTCTATTAGGTAGGTTTTATTTTCTGAGAAGCATAACGTAACAATAAATAGAATGAATTTCAAAAATATTGTTACGAAAATCCTGTAGTATGGTCTTTCGTTGTCGTAATATAAAAAATAAATGTAGAAACGTGAACATGCTATCCCTTTAAATTTTGACTCGGCTTGATCTCTACGAGGGAATTTTGAAAAAATTGTGTTTTTTCTTCGTGATGTGACTACGCTATTGACCTAGTAAAGCCTTAACAGCTTCACCAGACTACAAAAAAAAAGTGATTATAGCGCAGAGTTGAACTCTAGAACTTCGAATCGAAATTCTAGTAGTTTTGACAGTACCACCACTATCTTGGACATTCATATGTCGCTAAGTTACTAATAGTGGTGTTAAAACAGTATTTAATATTCATGATTTTCGTAATGCGAAAACAATATTTAAAATAATAATAATTTTAATTTAATATACAACTTTCTAAATTAATACAATCACGTTGCATCATCGTTTAGATGACGTTTGAGTTGTCCTTGAAAATAATTTTATTGTTTTTAATGTTATGAAGATGTTCTCTGAACGTTCTGATAGAAGGTTGTGTTTTAAATATGTGTATGTTTATTCAAATACTAGCCTCTGCCCGCGACTTCGTTCGCGTGTAATAGTTACTTTGGCCTAACGCTAACACGCAGCGGAAGCTCTCAAGACGAAAAAAACCCCGACTTTTAAACATTCTTCATTTGTGCCTCGCTCCTATTGGTCTTAGCGTGATGATAGCCTATAAATATCTTCGATAAATGAGCTAATATATAACACTGAAAGAATTTTTCAAATCGGGCGAGTAGTTCCTGAGATTACCCCCTACAACGTCACAAACTTTACCTTTTTATAATATTAGTATAGAATGCTGAGTTTACAGTTATACTTAACTATCAAAGTATGTGTTAATTACATTTTACAATAATTATAATGAGCAAATTATGTGCTAAATAAGCCGACCCTGGCTTTACTTAACATCAATCTCTCTCTAATTTTTAGATGGAAATATTCCAGAAATAAACAAGGTATGTGTTACATGTGTAATTTTGTACAAAGAAATTAAAATCAATGAAAAACTTATTACGGATCATAATATGTACATTAAACTTTATATTATGGATCTACATAAAGTTATTTGCTTTGAATAGATGTAAGTATCTAATATATATTCGCTTAGTCGAAGGATGCTGACATTAACATACCATTAAAGTAAATAAGAGGAAAACGAAAAGGTAAACATAGAGAGGATCACGCGGGTATCGTATACAATCCGTTGATCATTGCGCAGAATTTTGGGTATTTATTTCGGTTAATTCGATATTATTTCGTCATAAACGTTTTGTAACAAACAAACCGCAGACTTAAAGTGCGGCTATTAATATTACCAATAAAAGAATTACTATAAATAAGACCTGGGTAATTTACTGTTAAATGTTGCTAAAAATACATAATTTACAACAAAATATGGTAACATACATTTGAAGATACAACATATATACATGGCGACATACATACATCTAAACCTATTTACCGAAACGTCAAATCACAATATCATATTTGTTTATATTATGCAAAACTCATCTCATGTACATAATAAAAATAATATTTAACAGGCTTATCAAACTAACAGAGCATAACATGCTACATAATGGTTTCTAATATTGATATTCGAACAACAAATAATAAGTATAGATATACATAATTTGGTGTTTATGTACGTTTTGCCACTGGTGAGAGACATAGAATCGTCCGCAGCAATTAAATAAAATGTCGTGAGTCCGAGAATAGTTACTTTGTATTATGAGTACGTATGCGTGAAATTTACGCAACTGTGGGCGTACAAACATCAACCACTGATGCCCTTGCCCGAATTCTTCTTTTACAAATTTCACTATCGAATTTGTGACTGTTAATATTAACTGTAAAATATTTATTACTAGCTGTGCCGGCGACTTCGTCTGCGTGAAAACTTATGTAAAAACAGTGATTAATGAAGGCATCTGACTGTATTAAGTTTATTTACGTGTCTACTTTTCTCTCGTACTTACGCCGCGTCGTCATTCAAATTACAATAACCTTTCATAGAGTGGACCGATTTTAATTAAACAAACAATTTGTTACTCCTGAGGATATGTTTTATGATTTTCCCCGAGGTGTTATTGAGAACTTAGTACTTTAGCAGTGATGCGTGGTCATACAAACAGACAGACATTTCTAAAAATGATTGAAATGTATTCTACTACTTAGTTCCAGACACCTGCAAGAAATTTTTTTTTCGAAAATCTAAAAAGTACAGAAACGTTGGATTATATTCTTATTAAAAGAATTTCTTACTTTACTAACATATTGAAACATTATTCCGGACTAACCTTTTATATTACGCGTATATTATATTACCCAGGATTACCCTGAATATATTATATTCAAACCTCTATCATATTTAATTTGTTTACTTATAGTTGTTAGATTATGTAGAACTAAGTGTGTAGTAAATCGTCTTTACTTATCACTACTAATTACTAATTTGTATTCGATATCCAAAACATTTTATAAGTAATTAACAGGATCCTCCTTCTTTCTTCTTAAGAAAATAGTTTTATTTCATGGGAACTGAATACTTTATTACTAAATTGATTGAGAACAAACTTCTTCCTGCTTCTTTCTTTTAAAAAAATAATTAAATACCGTTTACGATGTATAATTTACCCAAGTAAAATGTATAATCACCGCTTGAGCGACATAAAAATGAGTAATTACATGCAATCTATGTAATTATATCTACTTATCGGTAAAAGTCGATTCAGTTCTTTTTAAAATTAGTCTGGACTAATAATGGTCTTTTTCTTATATGCACTACAGATTTCATATGTATTATTGTAAAAGAAGTATCAATGTGAAAGAACAGACGTTAATTGTTTCTATATTAATTCCATTTGTAATAAGAAATATATTATTAAAACATTGTAAGTTTTCCACATTATCACAATTTATTATTTGTTTATAATCCATGTCTTTTTATATGAAAAGTAATCCTCAGATATTTGATTGAAGAAGGCGTTACTTTGCGGAAAACTATCATTGAATACTAAGGTGGATGCTACTTTGCACTTCCGCCCGGAATTGGTTGACCACTACTACGTCTAACTACAACAAAAAGAAAATCAATTAATTAATAAACATATATTTTGTATATGTTAATTATATTTTGTATAATTAATACGGATGGACGGAGCGAAACACGTGTAATCGATTGTCGAGTTTACGCGTCAATCTACAACATATTTTAATGAATTTACTGATAATTATTATATTTATATTAATTATACAAAATATAATTAGTATATACAAAATATATGTTTATTAATTAATTGATTTTCTTTTTGTTGTAGTTAGACGTAGTAGTGGTCAATCAATTCCAGGCGGAAGTGCAAAGTAGCATCCACCTTAGTATTTAATACCTTAGACTTTTCAATCAAATAGAAGTCTTCTGAAATTTCGTTGAGCGAGTATATTATTTATGAAAAGTTGCAAACGCTTATTCATAATAAAATAAATCTAATAAATGAATTTAAAAAAAAAACAAATTTAGTCACATATATGATTTTTACATAAACAGGATATTAAACATAAAAAAAGAAGGTGTGGACCAAGAGTCTACAGAATAGAAGAAATTGAATAAAAAAAAATTATATAGGTAGTCAATTTGCCTTAAGTTTAAGAAGAATTGAATAAATATTGTTTCTAATTAATAAAAAAATACATAGAAGTTTCATTTCCACTTTAATCGTCAACATTGCTTTATTACAAGAACTTAGTTATTATGATTTCAAATGATGTTTCTATATTACGAGTAGCTACATACTATCCATCTGCAAAGTCAATCATCTTTTTTCAATCATATTTAATTCCAAACACATACAGGAAGTCGTGGTAAAATAATATACGTAATTTGAACGGAGTGCTAAAATAACAGCTTATGTGGACGTTAAGTATATATTGAATAACGTTTATTAATTATAATAGTTAGTTTTAAATGCTTCCGCGATTATTTTGTATCATTAAATCACAATATATCCAAAGTGTTTTATGATGAATATTACATTTTTTATAATAACGATTATTATTTATAATTGAAAAATAATACAAACTTTTAATATTTATTGTAACTGTTATGATTGTTGTAGATACTTATATATTTCTTCTTGCAGAACCGGTACTTGGTGACGTGAAAAATCATAGTACATTGTTAACGAAATTAAACAGCTGTTGTGGGAAATAATACTCACTCTACACAATGGCCAGACAGGCTGCAGCTAAGGCACGATGTAAGTGTTTAAATAATCAAGCAACGTTATTTTAAAAACCGGCCAATTATGATGATCGTGTATACATTCTATTTATAGATTATACACGTTAATTTCTCTATAAGAACTCTACTCCTCTATCCGTCCACCGATACTTAATACTATTCTAATTATATGACTTTCATCTCTCCTAATAACATGCTCATATCATTCTATCTAATTACTCCTCAATTTCTTTATTGCTGGTTGTTTTTCCTCGATCTGACTACGCTATTGACCTAGCAAGGTCTTAACAGCTTCACCGGACCACTAAGACTAGCGCGTGCTGGCACTCAGCCGATTTTATTTGATAACTAGCTCAAGGGTGCACGGAACACCTCGACTTATGAAACGGAACGGGCCTAGGATTGAGCCGCTACTGAGGGGAGCCTAATCTGGTGTACGAGAGCGAAATTTAATACCAGAAGATTTATTGTTGGTGCTATTTCTAAATTTTCTCTGTTACACTCATTCTAAATCTTATCCGTTTTGGTTACTCCATACATCTATCTTAATATTCGCATCTTTGCTACTTGTAATCTTTTTTCATCCGCCTCTTTCGTAGCCCCACGCTCAGATGATGTAACATTTTGCGGGGTTTTGTCCACACATGTTGGGGCTATTATGGGCCTTGTATCATCGATACTGCTGACATGGCGGTTTCAAGCAATATTATAAATTAAATGAACTTTTTCATTTGTAATAATTTCTTACACTCTTATTGTTATACTAGCTGTACCCGCGACTTCGTCCGCGTGGGACCTGATATAAAGAACAGTGTACAATAAAATCATTTGAATGTATTAAGACCATCTGCTTATCTACTTTTTTCTCGTACTTGAGTCGCGTCGTTATTAAAATTACAATAACTTCTGATAGAGTAGTTCACTTTTTAATGAAACAAAGACTAAATGTTACTCGAAGATATGCTTTATGATTTTCTTGGTGAGGTTTTATCGTGACCCCAGTACTTTACCGGTGATATGTATTTATATAAAACATACAGACAAACATTTCTAAAAATGATTGAAATGCGTCTTATTACTTATTCCAAAACATCTGCAGCAGTTCTTCTCACTAAACCTAAAAAGCACAGTCACGTAAGATGTACATTCTTATTATATACATAGACATAAACTCTTTATTATAGACTCGATTAGGCCTCCCACGGCAGCGGCTCAAGCCTAGGTTCGATCCCTAGGTAGGGAGCCCTTGAGTGCGTTGCTTGCGCGATACGGTGACACACAAATATACATCACTGCTACAAAACTACATAATCACCCCCACACACGCGCACGCCTACACGCTTACACATGAAAGTGGAAGGGTTTACTTTTTTTCCCTTATCGAAGTGAAAAACTCTCAATTTTCCGATAATAAATATATGGAAGAGTTGTTGAGACGTGTATGCTTGGTACACATATACGGTTCAACAACTCATACATATATGAATAGTTAGCTAGACTACCTAAGATAGGTCGCGATTTTGCATGCAACAGGCAACAGCCAAGCCGAGGTGGGCCGTGCACCCTTGAGCTGGTTGCCATAATAAAATCGGCTGAGTGCCTTAAGCGCTCGCCTTAGTAGTCCGGTGAAGCTGTTAAGACCTTGATGGATCAATAGCGCAGTCATTTCGAGGAAAAAAAAATCTTTTTTATAGACCCGATTAGGTTTCCCACGGCACCCGATTAGGCCTCCCACGGCAGCGGCACAAGCCTAGGTTCGATCCCTCGGTAGGGAGCCCTTGAGTGCGTTGCTTGCGCGATACGGTGACACACAAATATATATCACTGCTACAACACTACATGTTCACCCCCACACACGTGCACGCTTCAGGCTTACACATGAAAGTGGAAGGGTTTACTTTTTTTCTTCCCTTATCGAACTGAAAACTCTCAATTTTTCGATAATAAATATATGAAGGAGTTGTTGAGGCGTGTAGAGGAGAGTGGGGTAATTGAGAGCGACGGGTAATTGGGAACAGTTAGATAAATAGTACTTCTCCCCGTACTACACTGTCGCGAACCTATTCTACGGCTGAATGGAGAGCCATTCATTGCGTATGCGAAAGTAGGATTGAAAGGACGCACTAGTTTTGTCACTGTAAGTCGAACAATTATTTTTGTATTTTCGATATAATTTTTATCATCAGTTATAACGCATGTAAGTATCATATTCTTGAGTTCAAAGGTATTATGTTTTTGCTCATATCATACACGCAGTATCTGTTTTCAAATGTAACATAGATTGAAGTTAATGAAAAATGCTTTTAAGAGTGGCGGCCATTTTTATGTATTTTGACTGATTCGGGTAATTGGGAACGGGCATTAGGTAGATAATTTGGAACGTTCCCAATTATCCCTTACCCTTCTAATTACCCATAGAACTGCTGGTTGATTGTGGAAAAATATTTAAACTTTACAAATTATTTCAGATGCCTTGTAAGCCGTAGATGCCTTACGTAAGAAAGATCGATCAAACGTCTTTCTTAATTACCTCATACCATTCCCTTTTCCCCCACGGGATGATCTCAATTACCCCATAGGGTATCGGGTAAACAGGAACGGCAATGTTTTTTGTTTTCAGTTATATTTTTATTAAAACGAAAAATTTTAAATAACGTTTTATGACTACTAAGTACATAGATAACTAAAGTTCATGTAGCAATAAAATTTGATTTAGTTTATAAACTTTTTCTATTATTTTTTAGCGTTTGAAGTTAAGTGTTCCCAATTCCCCCACTCTCCCCTATGCTTGGTACACATATACGTTTCAACAACTCAAACATATATGAATAGTTAGCTAAGATAGGTCGCGATTTTGTATGCAACAGGCAACAGCCAAGCCGAGGTGTGCCGTGCACCCTTGAGCTGGTTGCCAAAATAAAATCGGCTGATTGCCTTAAGCGCTCGCCTTAGTAGTCCGGTGAAGCTGTTAAACCTTGCTGGGTCAATAACGTAGACATTTCGAAAAAAAAAATCTTTATTATAGATTTATACGCCTGGCGTTTGAATACAGTCTCACTTGTATCATAAGTGCGATGAATTGTAGGTGGTAGAGCCCCGCTGAAGCTAATTTTGGTTTCAGTATGAATGGGTCGGCTCCTCCGGGGTAGTACCACCCCTCTCACAGATAACCGACGTGAAATAACAGTGCTTGCATTGTTGTGTTTCCTTCGGTCAGTGAGAGAGCCGGAGGCCCACGTCCCTTCCTCTTTCCTTCTTTCCCTTTCCTTCCCCTCCCCCTTCTCCCATATACAGGCTGGCAACGTACTTGCAACGTCCCTGATGTCGCTAGTGTCTATGGACGGTGGTGATCACTTAACATCACGTGACCCACCAGTTCGTTTGCCTCCTTTGATATAAAAAAAAAGATGAGATCTCACATGTTAATCGCTTAATCTAGGACCGGCTGTCTATTGCAATTGTCGGCAAATATCTGTAGTTATTTAGCGACAGATTTACAAACTCGAGGCTAGCTAGATGGTTATTAGAAAAGATAAACCTAAATAAATACAAATTTGTAGATGGTAGAGCGACGCTGATGCTAGAACTGGTTTCAGCATGAATGGGTCGGCTCGTCCGGGATAGTACCACCCTCTCGCAGAAAAACCGACGTGAAGTAACAGTGCTTGCATTGTTGCGTTTCGTTCGGTCAGTGAGAGCGACGGAGTCCACCTCCCTTCCCCCTTTTCCCCCTCTACCCTTCCCCCCTTTCCCCACCAACACAGGCTAGCAACGCACTTGCGACTCGTCTGGTGTTGCTGGTGTCTATGGACGGTGCTGATCACTTAAAACCAGGTGACCCACTTATTCGTTTGCCTCCTATGATATAAAAAGAAAATACAAAGAAAATTTTAAGCGTGTAGTGAAGTTTTTCTACATTTTTTCAAAAACATCAATATAGTAGATATATCTAATGAGATTAGTCTGTACTTATAAATAATAAATACGATTTAACATAACAGTGCAAGTAGTAACAAGACTTCGTTAGGAGATGAAACTGGCGACTTTATCCAAATGTCAAGACCGTAAGTTGCACCTGCGGATTTATGTCGCAAGAAAGGACTAGTCGGTAAAAACCGACATGGTCATGTTGATTCGATGGCAGTACTTACATACATTTTGTTGTTTATGTATTTAGTAACATGCAACATTACATTAATACATCTGTAGTTTTTGTTTATAGTACATTTAATATTATTTTCGAGATATTATAATTGTATAGATAAGTTTTTTTTTTTCATTTTATTTTTGGCAATGAACCTTTCAGATTATTGCTGCCATTGTCGAATAGTCAACCATATTACAAGCGTCGTGCGATCACTTCAATATTCAGCAACGTGTGAGTCAATATTCTAACAAGATGGTGGATCTCTTGTTAGAACCTTCCTGGGAGTTTTTGTGGCATCTCAGATTTTCACGCTGCGTGGTATTATTTTCCATTCTAAATGACACACTAAGATCTCGCCAAAAACTCAATAGAAAAGTTAGTATCGATTTTTCATTAATAAAAAAAAGTTGCTATACATATTTTAATGGATTGTGATTTGTAGAAGCTATGCGTCATTCCTCAAACGATAGGCTATATATAACAATTCTTACTTCTTTACTACTAAAGCGAATATGAGTTTCTTTGTTTATTACGCTTTTTTTTCAAACTGACTACGCTATTGACCTCTCAAGGTCTTAACAGCTTCACCGTACTACTAATTGTTTATTACGCTTCTAGTCATTAAATAGGTACTTAATTGGGTGTCGTAAAATTTTATTTCAGAATTTTGTACTGTGTACGAGATATGTCAAATCGATATAAACACGGGCAAAACCGCAACAAAAAGCTAGTAAGTATTAAAAAGAAAAAATAATACTTGTAATTGATCAAATTTTAGTTTTTTTCTCAATAACAAAAAGATGTTACACAAGATATACTAAATATTATATTTTAACATCCTATGTATCTTCGTAAAATGTTATTTTAATATCATATTACATTTGAATTTACATATTTAAATTAAGATTTAATCTTAATGTTTATCTGTAATAATAAATAGAGAAAACATTTTTAATCTGCATTCCTTTCTTTGGAGAATATACATGTGTTACATAACGTTGCTTCTTAAATTTTTGGCGGAATCTTTATATGTGTGGATTTTATATTTTATTAATAATCTTGTGTTTTTTGATTCCAAATTTTGTAAAATTGGTGGTATTTTATATAATATAGTTCGGATAATGTGCATAAGTGGAGTGAATGGAAAATAATACCACAGACCATGTATTCTGAGATGCCATAAAAATCCCCTGGAAAGTTCTAACAAGTGAGCTACCATCTTGTTAGAACATTGAAATAATCACACAATACTTGTAATATTATACCCTATTCGACAATGGCAATAATAACCTGAAAAATAGGTTGTCAAAAAAATTATAAAAAAAACGTTGGTTCTTTTACGATGATCTACATAACTCAAGTTACTAATAATAATTCCAGAATCCTTTTTTAAACCTTTATTTGTATTCGTTTTGGATTTTTTAATTAATTTCGGGATTTAATTTTAATTCTAATGTAAATACATTGCAACATATTTATCTTTCAGAATTTAATATTTACAGGTTTGAGATACTGCATGAGATACATCGAGCGGCAGGATTGCAAACGCATTTGGATACTGATCTTGCTCGTTGTAATGTCGAAAGGAATACCTTAAAACCCGTCGTACTAGTATTTCTTGTTCTCGATTTATATTTTATGCATTCGATTTTAAATACCTCTGCAAATTGCACCTGATTCGTTTTTATATTGATTTATTTTGGGTTATGCTGGCGGGTAACAAAAAAGTTTGATTTCTATTGTTTAATTTTTCCTTGTTTCATTATATTCATATTTGTTACTAGCTTCTACCCGCGTCTTCGTCCACGTCGAACAGTTACTTTTTGCCAAAGTCCACACGCAGCGGAAGCTCTCAAAAGGAAAAAAATACCGATTTTGAAATATTCCTTATTTAAGCTCCTATTGGTCTTAGCGTGATAATATATAGCTTATAGCCTTACTTCCTCATGATTTATTTTAACTACTGGTGAAAACCGTATTCAAATCCGTTTAGTAGTTTTTGAGTTTATCGCGAACAGATAGAGACAGAGGTGGTAGAGGACTTTGTTTTATAATATGATTTGTTATTAGGTAATAAGCGACGCAGATGAAGCCGTGGGTATCAGCTAGTCTCTACCTTCTTTCATATAATTAACTGCACAAACAAAAGTCAAGATAGCGACTTTTAATCTATACTAATATAAAAAGAGGTAAAGCTTGTGACGTAAGTTTGTGACGTTGTTGTTGTAGGGGATAATCTCAAGAACTACTGGACCGAACTGAAAAATTCTTTTAATGTTATATAGTTCATTTATCGAGGATGGTTATAGGCTATATATCATCACGCTACAACTAATAGGAGCGGAGCACTAATGAAAAATATTTAAAAATCAATATTTTTTCCTCTTGAGAGCTTCCGCTGCGTGTTAGCGTTAGCCCAAAGTAACGATTCCACGCGAACGAAGTCGCGCGCAAAGGCTAGTATTTAATATTTTAATTTAACCAGTAATTATATTTTCTAGAATAACTAGTATGAGGTAATTATATAGTAATGAGTATCCGACGGTCTAAATTCAAACATGATTAATTTTCAATATAAAAGAAAATAAAACGAAAATCTTTGCTACTTTTTTTTTTACCGACAATAATATCTACTTAACATAAAAAAGAAATCGGTTGAGAAACAGAGGAGATTTTGCTGTTTTCTTTTTTTTACATTTGGACTACTTAATATTTTATTAACTAGCCTCAAAAAACATGATCTCATAAAAGGAGTTTTTAATTTAATATAGATATGAAATTTAACAAAACATAAATATTAGATGGCGTTATCCTTTACTAACAGTTAAGCACATTTTTTTTGTATTTCAGTTATTTAATACTTTCTGATATCCGAGATATAAAAAGTAACTGCACTGTAAATACAAGTCAAACGGTAGTGTAATTCTTGTAATTTTTGGATAAAAACTAAAGAAATTATGTCATCACATTTTATCCATAGTATATGAAATATAGTACTATGAAACCAGGGTCCTATGTTAGTCACTATTTTTACGTTACTATTTAAATGTCTTTAGGTACCCACAGACAAATTCTATCTTTAATCTATCTAATATGAGCCTATTACCCATAGAGTTACCATAATATATTACTACTCCGTTTATCTAACAAAGGCAAGAAACTTGCATGAGTTAGAAAGTTACATCTAAAAAGGTAGTTGCACGTACAAGGTAGATGGGTTATCTTTGCGTGGTGTAATTGGTCGTTCCTTTAAGTTATATTCGCTTACGGTTTATATTTCTAACTTAACTACATCCTGCTAGAACATCGGAATGAACTCAATGTGCTTCTATATGAGGAACTTGTGGCATTCCGCCCTTTCTTAATTTTAATATAATTGGTTAATTCTTAATTCTAATATTATTTAATAAATCTTAGGATAAAAGACCGGCAACGTTGCTATCGATAAGGCTTCCAAAATACCTGTAGAGGAGTTTTTGGCCGGATTATAGTCTGGCATGTAGTGGATTTTATAATTTATTCATATTCTTATGTTATTTGAATCTATATTTTGTACATTTGGGAGTGTTTTACGTAATATAGTTAGCTTATTGTGTATAAGTGAAGTGAATGGAAAATAATACCACGGAGCATTAAATTCTGAGATACCACAAAAACTGCTTGGAAGGTTCTAACTAGGGAACCACTGTCTTCTTAGAATATTGAAATAATTAACAACGGTTGTAATATTATTAACTAGACGACAATGACAGTAATAATGTGAAAGATTGGTTGCCAAAAATAAAGATAAAAAAGACCTGTATATGGGAGCCTAAAAAAATGTAAACCCACGCACCCAGAGAACTGTCACTTGATTTTCACGCGGGACGCGTAGGGACGCTAGTGTAAGACGCTATGTTTATTGAATTGGTATGTATATCTCAGTGTGTATTATAACTTGTGTTACATCTGCATTAAAAGAGTAGTCCATATCGCACCTTCAACGTTTTATTTAATTCCACAAAAACCAACACGAACCCTCAACGCTACAAAACTGCAAAAACTTAATCAAAGTAATGTATAAATGTTACACATTCGTAATTGTTTTGAATTAAAATTGTTGTTCATAAGTAAAAGTTTCAAGGACTTTTTTTCCAGTATTTCGTTTTATTCATTTCTTTCGAAACAGTCTCGTTATACATTACGATTTAATTAAAAACTTACCTCAGACTCAAATATAATGTATTAGTAACGATGCAACATTGCATGCATTAACCTAGCTCGGTTCTTTAAAAAACATTTTTTAATTAGAATAAACTCTTTTGTTTGCCTCACAAAATTAGCGTTTTTCACCAAAAAAATATTAAAAAAAGATATCTTTTGTGCTGTTACTCGGGTTAGACGGATTTTCGAAGCAGCTGATTTTCAACTCAGCTATATTTGTTTTGACAGCGGCGGCAAAATTTACCTTTATATTCTAGCTATATTTATTCATTGCCTGAAAATTCAAATAAAAAAAGTTTTCTATCAATAAATTTTACCTAGATCGATTTATCGTACCCGAAACCAGCTACATACTAAATTTCACGGAAATTGCTAACGTAGTTTCCGAGATCCTGAATATATAGCAATATAAAAATATACAAGAATTGCTCGTTTAAAAGTATTAGATATAAAAAAAAAACTAAAGAAGATTCTACGATGTTTATATCTTTGGTATTTCCTGTATATATTTTTTAATTCATATACTTGCATGCACTTTAAATAGGTCCTATAAACTGATAGCAATTATTATAACAATTAATAATAGAATGGTTGCGTCAGTGTCGAATCCATGGTTCTCTTACAAAACAATTTGCGGATACAGAAACGTGACCGATCTTATCACAGGTCAGGCTTGCTATGTTACGAAATTATGATTTTATTACCACAAACCTTGTTAGATTTAGTCGTGTCTTATTTTGTTTACTCGAGCAAGACTGAGTACAATATTTGTTTTGATCAGTCATTTCTTTTTTTGCAGAAGCGTTTAATAATCAGTACCTGGCGACTGATTGTAGCTGGGTTCTTTAAAAAACATTTTTGAATTAAAATAAATTGTTAGGTTTGCCTTATAAAATTAACATTTTTTTACAAAAAAAAATTATAATAAAAAAATATATCTCTTCTGCTGTCACTCAGATTCGAACTGGGATTGCAAAGATTTTCGAAGCAACCGATTTCCATCTGAGCTATTTTTATTTTGACAGTGCCGGCGAAATTTACCTTTGTATTCCAGCTGTATTTTTCATTGCCTGAAAATTTTGTTAAAAAAGTTTTCTGTGAATGAACTCTAGCTAGAACGATTTATCGTCCCCGAAACTACCTATAATATATATATACATACTAAGTTTCACGGAAATAGATGACGCCGTTTCCGAGATCATGTATACATACAAAATATAAAATATACAAGAATTGCTCGTTTAAAGGTATTAGATAGATACAACATGAGGACACACCTTATTTGATCTCGTATTCTGATTATTTAGTAGTGATACGAGCATATATGTGTGCCGCTGTTGTGGAAAATTTTCCCCTCGAGAAAAGACGATTTTTAATATCACGTCAGCCTGAAACATATTTGAAAATTGCAAATATTGGGGAATCTACATAATGTTTTTTTTCTTTTAATATAACGACAAAATGTCATGTATGCCCATTTCGTCGTAAACTAAGCATAATTTATATCATAGTAGCTAAGCAGATAATACACACGTAGATCCAGATACGGTACTGACAACAACGTTTACCATATAAAAGTTACTAATGGTATATATACGTTACATCACGATTAATTGGATTTCCATCCTATCAGTTTTATAATAGAGCTTATTTTACTATCATATACATCATAATTCTAACTAACAGTTACCTAGTTACGTTTTTATGCCTGAATAACTCAACCCCAATCATGAAATTAGGTATACACATTGTCAAAGCTATAACAAAAAACATAGTACCGTTCCTACAGAAAAATGACTAAGTCCGAGAGATAGGTCAAATCTATATAAATATGAGCGAAGTCACGAGCAAAAGGTAGTTTATGATATAAAAAGAATGCTAGTTTATTTGATTGTTATGCTTTCAGACTTTAATTACTGAACAGATTGTCAAAAGGTTTTTGATACACATTGTCAAGGGTATGTCAAGGGTAAAGAAAAGGGCCACCTTTCATAAACAAAAACGTGTCAACACTCCCGTGGAAGAGGTCAAATCTATATTAACTACGTAGTCCGGTGAAGCTGTTAAGACCTTGCTGAGCCAATAGCGTAGTTATTTCGAAAAAAAAAAAATTAACTATAATGCGCGTCAAAATTTTTGACCGCTTTGAATATAGCTATGCAGAGCACAAATTTAAATATAAATATGTATTCTCTTACGTGTAGAACATCCAAACAATTCAACGATAAATAAATTCCAATTTTATATTCATATAATAATATTTTAGCTATGTTTTGTATTCAACTTTTGACGATATGATGCGCAAGCTCTTTCTTATGGATTTATTCAGAGGGGCCAAAATGATTGACGCGGACTATAACTAATTTAGCAGAAACACGTTTACTACAATGTTATGATTTTTCTGATGCGTTCTATAGCGTGGGCTTCCTCACTATATTTCTCTTCATTGTACATTAAATGGATAATCTATAGTATGGAAGATTGGTATCAATCTATTTATTTATTAATTTTATTAACTGCCTTTTTTATTTATGCCAATGAATTAATAAATGTTGCCAAATAACTTTATACGAATTCGGGGAAATGAACTTGATAGTACTTTTAGGTTAAATGTATTAATTAATTCTTTAACCGAGACACCAGTTAACATCAGGTTAGATTGCGTAGGCTAAGCATATAAATATAAGAAATAGTAAAAAAAAATGTGTGTACTTATGTACACGCGTTAGAAGTTATACTTCTTTGGCGTGACAATATAAAAATCTTTTCAAAGATTTTATCTTTCGCCTTATTCTACGTTTGTAGAAAAAACTACATTAACAATAGAAAAAAGGTATTTCATAAATCGAAAGATTTAATACAAAGAAACAAAATGTGGACTGTAGCTAACTTCAGGGTGTCGGTTTTTCGTGACGGTGTCTGCGTGCATCTTTAAATTTACTTTCATAATTTTTCCCTAACGCTCCAAAAGAAGTATGACTTCAAAAACAAATACGTATTATATATATATATATATATATATATATATATATATTTCATAGGCGACAGGTATATTGTTGTTCAGAATAATGTATGTCGCTATATTATTAGGTCATCCCGTGTTATTTATTATAACAGTATATAGAAGGATTACTGTGACACCTTATCATGTTTTATATTCGAACCGACTGGTTTAGCAACGTGTCCAACAGTAGTCGACTGCACTGTCAAGCTGATAGATTAAATCATAATGTATTTCAGATTTATATTTATACTTTTTAAGTTTTAATCTTTGAGCGCCAGCGACAGAGAAGTTGAGAAGTAATTGATTAGCTCAGTAAGTCCATGTTATCAGGAGAAATGAAGGCCATGCAACTAGAAAAGTTTTAAATATGAAGATATGAATGGGTATAGGAATAAAGGACTGTAAAAGGTATGGATAGATTGTATGAACATTGATATGCATATACCACCCTCCCACAGAAAACCGACGTGAAGTAACAGTGCTTGCATTGTTACGTTTCGTTTGGTCAGTAAGAGTGTTGGAAGTCCATCTCCCTCCCCTCTCCTCGCCCCATCTCCTTTCTCCCAAAACACAGGCTGGCAATGCACTTGCAACTTCCCTTGTGTTGCTAGTGTCTATGGACCGCGGTGATCACTTAACATCAGGTGTGCCTGTTCGTTTACCTCCTATATACTCTAAAAAAAGAATAACTGCGATAAGAGGGGAGAGTGGAAGAGGAAAACATGTTATGTTAACCCTTACTTCGGCGGGATAAGGGTAAGATGAAGTTGTAAAAACTACAACTACTTCAGACTTTTTGTAAAAATGAAGCAAATGATGATTATTTTATTAAGCAAAAGATATTTATATGTATTCGATACTTAAACTGAAAGAGTGGTTTTAGGTTTTTACCGTTGAGTTCAGCGTCACACAAAGTTCGTTATCGTAAAATAAATTCCTGTATGGTTTTACATAGCGAACAAAACTACCACAGTAGATACATATAATTAGATAGTATATTCAGAACTTGAAATATCGGTGTGACAACACATTGGTAACATTTAAAGGTAGCGCAACGTTTGAATTAGAGGTGTAAAATTATCATTGGTAAACCACAATCAGTCGGTTTTAGTTACTCATGTTAAAACAAGTTGTGAGACCAATATGTTATGCGGAAATTATTCTATTAACATTAATGATGTAATCGTATTTATTATATATTAGTATACGAACGTATTATGTCGAAAGAAACAACATAAATGTCAATAAAGTATTCCGTGTACATCTAAGGTTACCGATTTATAATGAAAAGATATAATCACCTCCTTTTATATTTCAAATATACACCAGAGCGATTATTCTCTTTTAAAAATGTAAATCGCTCGAGTGCAATTATATACATTAATAATATAAATTATAATGATTACTTTAATACAAAAGAATGATGTAAATTGTTTTAATTGGGGACAAGGATGTCGGACTTAGTAACGTGCGGCGGCGTGTGACCGCAACTGTCATCCAACCGTTTATTGATTATACCCACCTTTATAAATATCGATAAACGTTTGCCCTTGCTCGCCTTGGTGACGTAATCACTGCATACGGACATCCGCCGGACGTGTACGACTATGATTAGTTTAACACTTCACTAACACTGAGAAATGTGTTGTTGCGAAATTCGTGAGGTCTCCGACAGAGTGCGCGGACGCCGACGCCGCGGAACACTGAAAACTAAACTCGCGGCGTGTCGCGTTCACTCTCGCGCTTGAGCACCGCGACACCGCGCCGTCAACGCCGATGCAGAATGAAAGTGTGTTGGAAGAGGACGAATAGACATTTCTTTCTTTTATCCGCACAGCGAAAACTGCGAAACGGCTTTCTTATTGATTATTGATAGGTACAATGAGCTTGCGTTCCGGAAAATATTGTTCCTATGCAGCGCATTAGTTACTTAAATAAACTATTCGATTATTTACGTTACCCGTTAAATGAGCTATATTCACGTCACCTTTAATAGTTGCTCAAGTGTTTTCGTAACTACAAACGCCAAATAAATAATAACACTTGGTTACCTTAACACATGTTTAACAATATTTAATTTAATCTTATCTTTGAATTCTTTTCAATATGTCAAACAAAAGTGTTCTTACATTAAGTATCGTTTAGCGTAACTTAATAACACAAGAAAACCGTGATCTTTTAAAACTTCGTTCAAACTTCTAGTGCATGCAAGGAATTCTCATAATCTGTTTAAATCAACATGGAAGTGAACATTTTCTAGGCATTTCCTTGCGACGTAAACGTGTAATGAGGAAATGTTTGTGGAATCAATAACATCCAAAGTGCATGGGTAATGACGCGTTTTTCCTGTGTGATTATTTATAGTTAAATGTACATTTCCTATTGTAAGTAATCATGAAGTGTAAGTAATCATGTGACGACAAAAACTTTAGACAGACTTTAGAGTTTTCGTTTCACGATTAGTGCTCGTAACGCCATGGTGATAAAGTCCGAAGTACGATCCTCGCACTTTATTATTTCTACACCTGAGTATTAACTGTTTATATAGTACCTATATACTACGAGGACTCGTATAAGGTCTCATATAAATATATCTCTTGCATCTATGATCGATGAACGATGATTGATGAACTTTATTGAATATAATAGACTTCGATTTTCTTTATAAAAACTATAATAAGTGTGTTATATTTCAAAATAACCTTATATTTGAAGAGATGACGACCAAAAAGGGGTAATTGCATGATTCTTAATTTTAAAATACAGGCAAAAAACTGAAATTACATTTCATTGTATTCGTTAGGTAATTCAATTTTTCAGGTTTTTATACGTCGTTGTAATTGACTTCTTTGTTTGTATTAGGCGAAGAGACATGAAAAGATTTCATAGAAAAAGTTGTTTGACTAATATATACATATACATGATGTGTAGCTTATAGGTTATTGCGGAATTCCGTATTATATTTTTTGCTTAGTAAGATAACTACATAAATTTCAGCGCAGTTTTTGAATACCCAGAATTTGATATAACCGTACATTCCATGTTAAAAGTCAAATGGGGTAATTTAATCTAAATTACCGACTTCTCGAAACTAAGTCCTCGGTCGATAATTGACGAACAACTACTAACGAACAGGTCTGTTAGAGTAAATACGTTCTGAAGCGGTATATATATATATATATATGTGTGTTGTGTGTCGCATTGCCCGGACCTATAATGAAGTATATGATACGGTAGACATATTTAAATATTCACGGAATACATTTAAAAGGGAAATAATAAAATTACAACGCGGAATTATAGAATCATAATATAAAGAGGATAAAGCACGCACTCCCACTCACACACATACACACACACACATACACAAACACACACCTATACTAAACGCCAGTAAAAAATATATATTTTATTTTTTCTACTTATGTATATGTATTACTTTCTGTAATTGTGAAATCCTGTTTTAGCTTTAATTGTAATATACTATAAGATATTATATAAGAATACTGTATAATGTTGGATTTCCAAATAAATAAATATACATATATATATATATATAGTACCTGGGAGACCGAGCTTAGCTCGGTTCTTTAAAAAACATTTTTAAATCAAAATAAACTGACAGGCTTGCCCTACAAAATTAACATTTTTTTAGGAAAAAAAAATATATATCTTCTGCTGTCACTCGGATTCGAACTGGGGTTACACGGATTTTTGAAGCAATCGATTTCCATTTGAGCTATTTTCGTTTTGACAGTGGCGGCGAAATTTACCTTTACATTCTAGCTATATTTTTTCATAAATAAATAAAATCATCATTTTATTTATCATCCCCGAAACTACCTACATATTAGTTTCACGGATATAGATGACGCCGTTTCCGAGATCTTAAATATATAAAAATATACAAGAATTGTTCGTTTAAAGGTATTAGATATATATCATCAAATGCACATTTGCCGGAGTAACAATTTGACAATCTATTAAATTGTCGCGACAAAATCTTCTTTTAAAAGTATACATGAATTAGCAGTCCCGCCGGACGTTGTTCAATCCTACTAATTTAGAAAAACCTTGACAAACGATATACCAAAACCCTCCTCATGAATCACTTTGTCTACTAGTAAAAACCGCATGAAAATCTATTCAGTATTTTTTGCGTTTATCGCGAACAAACAGACATACAGACGTTGCAGAGGACTTTGAAATTTCAAAAAGACAATGAAATATTCAAAATATAATGACTTTATTTTTGTTTAACGAGTCTGAATACAGTCTATTTAGATTGATAATAATAAAATACTAATGTAGACAGGTTGGTTAACTTGACATACATGTATGTGCAGATATAAAATAATTTCGTAGTAAAGGTTAAAGTTCGTCACATCTATTGTTAATATTAGGAACCTTGTGTTTGATTAGTTCTATTACAATCTTTTGTGATTACCAGATGCCTGTAGGCTGTGAAAGCTCGTTTGTTGTAGGTAAAAGAAAACAAGACTCTGACAACACAAGCGACCTTATGTTTATTCGTAATCGCGAGGGTATGCCATAGTATATGTATACGTATAGTTTAATTGACTCTTATTATTATACTGTAGTTTACACTCAAAACATTCGCCGTTTTGGTCAAAATCTTCGTATACAGCTAATGATATATTCTTCCCTTAGAATAAATACATTGCCAATTCACGATTTTTCTCTAGCTGTCGGTTTAATTGCAAATTGTATTATGTGTCTACATCACTATCTATACTAATATTATAAAGAGATAAAGTTTGTGAGTTTGTGATGTTATAGGGGGTAATCTCAGGAACTAGAGGTCCGTTTTGAAAAATCTTTTCAGTGTTATATAGCTCATTTATCGAGGATGGTTATATCCATACTAATTATAAAGAGGTAAAGTTTGTGACGTGGGTTTGTGATGTTGTAGGGCGTAATCTCAGGAAATACCGGTCCAATTTGACAACAAAATTGCGTGTTATATAGGTTTATATATCATCACGCTAACACTAATAGAAGCGGAGCACCAATGAAGAATGTTTCAAAAGCAGGTGTTTTTTCCTCTTGATAGCTTCTGCTGCGTGTTAGCGTTAGTCCAAAATAACTATTCCACGCGAACGAAGTCGCGGGCAGAGGCTAGTATTTAATAAAATAGATTATGGTAATAATTTTTTACCGTTTCAATAAAACTATGAATAAAGATTTGATTCGTTTTATTTAGTTCTTAGAATCAATCTACGGGACTTGAGTTTACAATTCTTAAATAAATATCTCAAACTAATTTTAAAAGGCTAAATTCGTTAAAAATAAATCTTATAGTAAAACCAAAAAGCTGTTTTTTAAATATTCTATGAAGTACGGTATTTTAGTTTAAAATTAATTATTTACTTGGCAAATAAAGAACAACGTAAAAGGTCATCTTAATGTACATGTATCAATAATTATTATATTATGTGAATGCAGTGCTATCAATGTCAGACATAAATAATCGCTGCTCTTGACTATTAGTGCTTTGAACTTTACCAACTGCTCATCGTTGTTGTTAAGTTCAATATAATTTACGGTCACTAAATTAATTTTAATAATTACACAGTGCAAGATATGGATAAAAGTAATTATCGTCTTACAGTATTAGTTTACCATATGAACGAAAACTTCTTGAGGCATTATTTCTGTTAAATCGTCTTTGCGTATCCAACTTATTCCGTCTATTAATGGCGATGACTGTATACTAGCCCTTGCCTGCGACTTCGTCCGCGTAGTAATAGTTACTTTGGGCTAACGCCAATACGCAGCGGAAGTTCTCAAGAGGAAAATAAATCCCGATTTTGAAACATTTTTCATCAGGGCTCAGCTTCTATAGGTCTTAGCATGATAGTATATAACTTATAACCTCTCTTCATAAATGAGCTACATGGAAATATTTTTTTAATTTGGACCAGTATTTTCTAGATTATCCCGTACAACGTCACAAACTCACAACGTCACAAAGTCACGAACTTTACTTCTTTATAATATTAGTATAGATTATTAGAAGAGCGTTGAACACTGCATTTGATATCCGTTTGAGAACATACAATTTACTCTAACAGGTGTCAGTTCGTCAATTATCGATCTAGCACTTTAGTCTAGAGAATTACCTCAGTGATTTAGGTTAAATTACCCCATTTGACTTTTAACATGGAATGCATGGGTAAATCAAATTCTGGGAGTTCAGAAACTGTGTTGAAATTTATGTAATTATTTTACTAAGCAAAAAATATAATGCGGAATTCCGCAATAACTATATCGTAAGATGGTTAATTAAAATTAGGAAACCTCGTGCAAGGTTCGCACCTGTTTCAGTTGCATATCATTTGAATTCAACGGTGGTTGGGAATATATATGTCGTAGTCCGGTGAAGCTGTTAAATCAAAATCAAAATCAAATTATAATATAAATAATAATAAATATAAATAATTAAAATATAAATCCAATTAATCTTTCATATAACATGTTTACTATTTTTTTTTAGATTTCCAATTCTTATACACCGAGAACGAAGTTCAAATTTTGCCATCAGATTAGGCCCCATCAACAGCGGCTCAAGCCTAGGTCCATTCCCTCGGCGTGGAGCCCTTGGGTACGCTGCTCACGCGATACAGTGACACAAAACCTTACATCACTGCTACAACATCACCTATACACACGTGCACGCCTACACGCTTACACGCTGTTTTTCTTTTTCAGAGAAATAAACGACAAAGAGCTCTACCCTTATTTTTCCTTATCCTATCCTATCCTATATAGTTTAGAGGAATGTTTCTGACACAAAATACATAGTTGTTGAGGCACGCATGCTTGGTACACTTGCATGTTTCAATAACTCATATACGTATATCTAGATAGCTTAGCTTAGGTTAGCTCAGATAGATTGTGATTTTTGCACAAAACAGGCGACAGCCCAAGCCGAGGTATACCGTGCACCCTTGATTTAGTCGCCCAAACATCCCAAATCGGCTGAGCGCCTTTAGCGCTCGCCACAATAGTTCGGTGAAGCTGTAAAGACCTTTCCAGGTTAACAGCGTTTTCATTTCGAAAAAAAAAAAAAATCAAATTTTGTCACCCATCAGGTTTTTAGTTTTCCTTTTATGATCTTCACATTTTACATATTATACAAATTTTGAAGACCTTGAAAAATAACATAAAACATTAGTAATGGATAACATTCGATTTAACTAATTTGAAAGGTAACGCTCATTATACTGATACACGAGGCTTTTGAATTTAGCCTTTAAGAGTAGCAATATTCTGACTGCCATGAGAATTGCGGTTCTCTTGGAGTTGATTATACACAGCTATAGGCTGCAGCAGCCGTTTAGCGTTAAGTGGACTGTATACTTATTTGATGGTTCATAACATTGAAAAAATAAAATGAATAGTAATTTTACGAAGTTCTTTTTGCGATATCCCAATCTACAATTTTTATTATATCAAAGGGGGTAAACGAACAGCTGGGTCACTTAATGTTAAGTAATCACCACCGTTCATAGACATTAGCAACATCAGGGGAGTCGCAAGTGCCTTGCCATCCTGTATATGAGGGAAGAAAAAGGAAAGCGGGAAGGGGAAAGGAAAGTGGGCCTCTGGCGCTCTCACTGACCGAACGAAACGCAACAATGCAAGCACTGTTACTTCACGTCGGTTTTCTGCGAGAGGGGTGGTATTACCCGGGAAGTGTCGACCCATTCATGCTAAAACCTGTAATAGCTTCAGCGGGCCTCTACCACCTACTAATTTTAATTCAACAAAGAAGAAATAAATCTTCATAAATAAATCATATAAATTAAAGTAACCATTAACAATGTGTCTAAAAGTTAATTCTAACACCATTAAATCGAAGTAGTTACATTATATTATTTAACCTACTTGATAAACATTAAGTATTTCAAAATAATTCCATTATACTCGTATTTACGAGCGCAATCTTTTCGCTGTTGTATGAGTTTTTTGACCTCCAGTCACTTTACAAATTCATTCGTGACATAATAAATGTTCTAATTCCCATATTTCACTAACAATGCCGACAACATTTGAAATTGTATATTTTTTTGTTTCATATAATCTAATTTTATTAATTAATGAACATTTATTAGTGATTTTGGTGGGCATGCATTTAATTTAATCTGGAATGAAACGCTAGCTTACGTTTAATACTATTACTAATCTATTCATACCTTTTATTTGCAGCTTCGTTTTTGTTGATTTTGATTTGATGTATCCTCTGGGGACTGCACATTTTTTTATTGTGTCCCTTCTACATTCCTAACAACGTGTATACCAAATTTCACGATAATCGATTGAGCAGTGACGGTGTAAAAACGTGGATAAGATAAACCTCATTTTTGTATTATTATATTAGTAAATACAACATATTAATAATATCATGTAATATTAGTTAAGTAGTTAGGATTACTGATTTATTATTTAAAATTGTTTGCATTAAACATTTAAATTAATTAACTATCTATAGTTGTAATTAGGAATAAATGTAGATTTAGTCATTCAGATGTTTTATCAAATTGATCAATTCATTCATCAATCAGTACTCAATAAGATTTAAATATTGTATGATTATTATAAATTGAATATTACAATTTTGTTTTTTTTTTTACCGCATACCAGCCTTTATCGATAACTTTACCTGTTAAGTTTTAATTTACTTGAAGAATCAGACTCATTAACGTTGGAATGAAGAACTGTAAGGAAGACTTATTTGAACTCATGACTATCCGTGGTAGTCGACTACTGCTACCGTGCTGACATTTCTTTCAGTTGCAATGTAGGTAATTTTAAGGGGTGCGACACTAAATCTGCGTATTCCTCTTATGTTTGGTGAAACTACTTTGGGACGTTAGAACTCCGGTGAAGCTGTTAATACCTTGCTAGGTTAATAGTGTAGTTAGTTCGAGAAAAGAAAATACTTAGGGAAGACATAACTTGCTTTCTATCGACTATACTGAATTATATAGTATCAATATGTCACTTAATTATAGTTGTTTAATGACTGAAGGTGTTAGTGGTTTATTATGCGCGGTAATGAGTGCAGTATGATAAATACCTACACATAATATCGTGGCCTTAATTGCAGTTCTTGAGCTATTTGTCCGATACACTCGGCAGCAGACTGCTTACAAACATACGTGTAACCAAGTTAGCGAGCAAGTGCGGCATACTCGTATATTGAAAGAATTTATTTTGATCGTAGCCATTCGTTATTGTCAGCGTGTTATTGTTTTCACAAAATATTCACACAATTTGAGTTTGGACAAACACACAGATTATAAACTTTCTAGATTGTTTAAAACTTTCATATCTGATAAACTAAATAAATGTTGTACTGGTGTAAGTTAAAATTATATATATTATTCGAATAATAATGATATCTATATCTCTATAACACAATCTATTCTAGGTTGCGAGATATTTTACATTCATGTTGAAAAATGTCTATAGTTGTGATAAATATTATCCATGTCTATTTTATATTGTAGATAAATTAAAATGAATTCTAAAGCGCTTCTTCTAATACATTGTCAACATCTCCCGTGCATATATTTGAAAAGATGAAGTAACAAAAGTGTGATTTCAGTGAACAGAAGTAAAATGTAGTACAGCATTAGCTTAATACAAACTGTACTATTTATTATAAGTAAAATATATACGATTTTAATGTCGTAAATGATTTTAGTTCAAAATACTTGGAGTTGAAATAAAACATTTCTATTTTTGTAATTTTTTTATTATTTTTATAAAAGCATAGATGTTTGTTATCTATACTAATATTATAAAGCTGTAAAGTTTGTTTGTTAGGTGGAACGCGCTAATCTCAGTAACTACTTGTCCGATTTGCAAAATTCTTTCGATGGTAGATAGGTCATTTATTCAGGGAGGCTATAGACTATATATCATCACGCTAATACCAATAGGAGCAGAGCACCAATGAAGAATGTTTCAAAATCGATTTTATTTTTTCTTTTTGAGTGTTTCTGCTGTTTGTCAGCGTTATCCCAAAGTAATTATTCTACACAGACTAAGTCGCGGGGAGAAGCTAGTAAATTTATATAAGTGTATATAAATACGATTTTATATTTTACTAAATGCAGTTTACATTAGGTAAATAGCGATAAAGCGACTGTAACAAGAATGTTGAAGTCGATTGGTAGCACTAAGTGAACGTATGTCACGCGTACACCCGCAAGGCTATTGTGTGTACCTTTTACTTTGAATTAAGAGCGAGGAACCTCAAATTATGGACCATAAATAATCTAGTTTTAAGGCCTGAGAATAATCATACAGTAGCCGGATTTGATTGCTTTTGGAGCCAGTTTTCTTGAAGGCGCTTTTATAGTTTCGTTCTTATATCGATGCAATGCAATAAGAATTCTTACAGGTAATATAATATTGATAAGAAGTTATAAAACTAAATAAAAATTAAAAACTTTTACTAAACATAACTTTATTATCTATAATTTTATTTACATCATTTTTTAATACAAATTTAAATATATAAATAATATTAATTCTACTAGCCAATTGTTTTATATTTAAATCTTTACACTATTTACATTATATATTGTAATTCTAATATAAATACATGAAAACATTCTTGATCGTAGTCAGTATTTATGATTGTTACGTTTAATTTATCCATTAATTATTTTGTACATAATAATGCAAAACAAATTATTTATATTTTGTACTAATTCGTTTCTACTAATTTTAAGAAAAATATTTTCGTAATGTAAAACATAGAAAAATGAGTAAATGTATCTTACAAAAATATAAAGAAGCGTAACAGAAAATGAATTGATTAAGATCTGTATGTAATAAGTAATATTTATTCAAAGGCATATTTTAAACTATAGTAAACACAAGAAAATTGAGACAAAGTTATCATAGTTTTTCTTAGCACGTTTTGCCCTTTTAGTTCATTTATCTACAGACACATACACTGAGTACACCCAATTAATATATCATAGTCTATTGTCCTAACACAAATCTACTCATTTTTATCAAATGAAATATATTTAAGGTAATATAATCAAGTTTATAAGTTAATTTAAATTTTCAGTTCCTCACATATCATGTTCCAATATACGTCGAGTGAATTAAAATAGTCATAATTAAATTTAACCACTGTCACTAACTGGATTTAACCTTTTTATACTTTTTGTTCGCTTTATTCGCAAATTCATAGTTAACGCAGCATATAACAAACTAATAATATCTTGTCATTGGGTTGATCTCAAAAATGGATTTAACCAAAGTTCTCGAAGTGGTGGATAAAGTAAGGTAGACGTCGCGTCCTGTTCACCTGTTCACACGCCGACATCACAGACTTGGTAAGTGGTCGCGGCCCGCAAGAAAATACACCGATTTTTGACACCTGGTAAGACGAAAGATTATTAAATGTAATAATTTAGAAACTCTCGGAGTTATTATAAAAAAGTTACATGTTACTTGATTCAAAAAGGTTTTGTACTAAATGCACAAAGCTCGCCCGAGAAAAGTTCGCGGCATCCTTTCTTCGCAAGTCTAATCTAACCTAACCATAGCGAGACAAAAGAGCAAGATGGCGAACATTCAGCGAGCGCGGTGCGTTTAAAACGTAACCTTTTTAAAGCATGTATGAATACGTATTGAAATACGTATTTAACTTTTTTGTAATAACACCGTCTATCGCTTATTCTGTTATACACAACTGAATAAAAAACAAATGAACTAAAAAACAACTTAGTCTCGTAAATTTTACTACCGACCGAGAATCGTACTCGAGACTGTATTTGCGCAAGTGGGCAACCAATTGTGATTTCAATATAAATATAAATATTGTAAAACAATTTCGTGTTTAAATATTTTCCCCTAAGCGTTAAATAATTTAAATAAAAATAACTCCGGCTCTTGTGCAAAGATAGGGAATCAGAGAAATTGGACTTGTAGTTGACTGCCTAGAATGCACTTAACGTATATAAGTATTTTGAACCGCGAAGACTCTCTTCGTGAATTACTTTAAGAGTGCTTATATAGTATGTATATATAACCTATGTTTCTGTTGCCATACATATTACTCAAGTATGTATTATGTTTACTTTAAATTTGTGTGACTTTTGTTAATGGGAACTACACGGCAAAGTCATTAATCTAAATAATATTTATATGTTTATTTAATATTATTGTTACAGTGGCTATATAAAATCATCTTGTAGGAACATGCTCCAGATAAATTTGCGAAAACGAGCACTAGCACTTAGAATTTGTACAACTTTCATTCCGTTGATACTGTCTACGATATCCATACTACAAAATATTTTAGTTCAAAATAACAACTTACAAATAAATGATTATTAATTTAGTATACATATACGTACATAACTATGTTTCTTCTGTACAAATTTAAGAAAAGAAGACATGTCTGGGCGTCCAAAATGGTTGACCGCTTTAAGGCCAGTGAACATGGATGTTCTTGATAAGCGCTGGAAGTGATTCTCGCAGATATACTGTATTAAAAATAACTTATTATTAGTACACCAGATTACACACTTCAATTTATGACATTAAATACCAATGTTAATTAAAAGTACTACTGAAGGATTTTACTGTATGAAATATTAGACCTGAGAAATATATAAGTTAGCAATGCCATATCATGAGATACATAATTAACACAAATCTCAAATTAAATATTACAAGAAACCTATAAAGATATCAATTTTATATTCAATAATCATAGTGTTTTAAATTGATTCTATTATATTGAACTGAATTCGATAATAATTTGGGGTAAACAATTAATTTGTCAAGTTTATCTTGAACTTTCATTATTCAAATTATTATGCAAAGCATCCAAAAAATATAGGTATTTCGTTTAACACGAAGTAGTTATTTAAATATACCAGTAATGAATAATTATGAAAGATTAATAATCATGTATTTCAAATAGTAAAATATAAATGAGCAGGATTTTCAAGGAAACATGCTTGTGTATACGATTCATTAAATGTAATTAAGCAGAATGTACATGAACTTTTCATTTTATCATTATCATTTTAACATTAATCATGTTCTCGAAATGAAGGTTACCCTTTTTATTAATGCTATAAGACCTCGGTAAAATAACGATATCTTTACATTTCAAAAGAGGCCGGTCGGAATATATTTGTTTTGTTATTAAAGTTTAACTGGGAATGTTCCTAGTTTAAAAAATCGTGGTGTAATGCTAATTACAATAAAAAAGGTATAGGCTGCTACTAATTCGGATAACACCTCTTTTTAAAAAAAGTATATCTTACTTTCGAACGTAGATGTATAAAATCATGTTTAGGTCTTTTGTAAAAGAAACTGACCTAATATATTACACTGCTATTACAAAACCATCGTAACTCGAAAATTGCATCAACTGAGATTTTAATTAATAGGAAAAGTGATAACCTACACCTCAATAAAACAGTTATAAAAAATCTCTAAACTGAAGCGAGGATTAGTACTGTAATCAACTTTAAATGAAATACTAACTACCTCCATCCCCACCCATATTTCATAAATTTTAGTTTTAAGAAAGAGCGGTTGGGTGAATGCGTGCCACTATATCATGTAGATTCACTACATAGTATAAAATAGAGTCGCTTTATCTGTCCCTATATCCCTATGTATGCATAAATCTTTAAAACTACGCAACGGATTTTGATGCGGTTTTTTTAATAGATAGAGTGATTGAAGAAGAAGGTTTATATGCACAATAATATCCATTAAATAGTGGATAAATACTGTTATTTTTGAGGTTTCTAATGTGATGTCGTAAATAATTACATTTAAGGAATGTGCACCGGCGAAGCTAATTTTTTGTAAAAAATGTTATAAAAAAAGGGTCGCTTGCCTGCACTTACTTTCGTCTCTGATGCGACACATCCCTCTGACTTTTGAAGCGTGTTGACGTTCCACGCGTATTAATATTTGTTGTGTTATATTGATTTTATATAAACATTGTTGCGCGGGTTTTGAAGCGTCTTAACGCCCCACAAGTATTAATATTTGTTGTATTTTTTATTTAATATTAATTTTATATTGAACATTTTTAAACGATTGAAAAGACTATTGTTATTATTGTGTCAGTATCAGTGTTTGTGCTTCCTACACATTTTACATACAAAAACACTATACACAGACCAGCACAGTGAAAGCCTAACAGGAACGCCTGAGGTGGTGAGTATTTCCTACATTCAATTCTAAGGTTAATTTTTAAATCGCACTTATAGTAATTATAAGAACATAAGGTTAGATTAAATAAAACCATGATTTATGGATTGGAATTTTGACATGATATGACAATGACATAGGCTATATATTTTATACCCGTGCGAATCCGGAGCGGGCCACTAGTACATTATAAAACAAAGTACTTTAAATAATCTAATTTTCAATCAAAAAAATGCATAGTTGCAAAGAGCTTTCATGGATTCTGAAAAAAGTGATTTTTGAGTTACGACAGTATTGTAATAGCAGTACGATATATACAGTTCACTATTACTTTTTTTTTCTTGAACTGACTATGCTATTGACGTAGCAAGGTCTCTTAACAGCTTATCCGGACTGATCTTACTTTATCGGAATGATTATTACTTGAAGTTTCCTTAATCTCATAGGGAAATCTATTTCTAGGGTTGAAATATTTGGGAGAATTAATTAAAAGCTATTCAAAGTTGTGTTCATTGTGAAATTGTTAAAATTAACTGATATTTATAGTTTGACGATTTTAGCTCGAATGACTAATGAGTTGTTGTATATGTGTTTATACATCATTTTGTTGGATATTTACCAGCATAGTTGTTCGAAGATCAAACTTGTGGAAGAATTGCGTGATGAATATGTGAATTTCAAGCACGTTGGTGACATCCTTTCGCTCCACATCCCGCAACACGTCAATGAACCATTCGAAGTGTTTGTGCGAAGGGCAAATCCATAGGAAATAAACCTATGAATATATTAATTAACTTTTAAAAAAATCTTTAAAGACTACCAACATGATGTATACGTGTATTGCATGGTTGTTTGCTTATAGAAATTATACCATTTTAGTTGTTACAGAGCCTAGAAATGTGAATCAGTCTTTATGCTACTATTTTTCAAAAATAGTTAAAAAATAATAATCATCAAAATAATATTAAGTTATGTGTGTAGTAGTATTATAGATTTCAAGCAATTGTTTATTTTTCGTTGCCACGGTTAATCTGTAGAATTACTTGAAAATCCTGTACGTTGCTATTTCGTCTGTATTCACTTTTGGACTCTTGATACGGCTTTACTTGTTAGATTAAAAAAAATCCTGTACTTATGCTGTTTCGTCTAACTTTTGGACTTATTTGACTCTTGATACGACTCTTAGAGTAAGTACTATGGTTATTACACCGTTCTCAGGATGCAAATATAATTTTTCAAAGCAGATTGATTGGTTTAAAAATTAACACTTTGAAATCAACCAAAAAAGAACTAATAATCTCTTGGTTATAGGCTATGTTCAATCTGCGACACTTACGAGCGTTGTGTTTACTATCCAAAGTTTAGATCACAACGTATGTTAAGCAAAAACAAAGTTAAAAAAACAGGCAGACATATGGCACTACGCACGGCCTCGCAGGCCAATTGCTAGAGAAATTAAAAGCTAGTGAGTAACTACAAACATGAAACCTGTTCCGCTATGAAAATGTACATTTCTAGAATAGCTGGCAAAGTATACATAAGATGGTAAATTGTAGATTATGTAACTAATTTCTATGTAAGTATGTGAGATGTATGTATTATTTATATAACACATAGTGATTCATAAACCACAGACAATTATCTTTTCTAATATATATTTGCGCCAACCTCTTTTTTGGTTGACCGCATGAATTAGTTTCGGTGGCGAATAGGTCAAGGCATTTCTAAGTTATCTACATTGTTTATTACTTTCGTTGTTACGCGATATTAATATTAATTATTGCCAGATTAAGTTCTTCATAATATTTAAAGAGGATTAAAAGTTCTCTTGATTCCCTTAATCAATAATCAATACTATGGTAAGAAATTTATATACATATTACACAAAAGCCGACATAGACATAGAACTGCCGACAGACGTGAAAACATAGCTGTGTGCAACTGTGTTCTCTTTTGTATTTCTAAAGTAATTATTGTGTGAATAACAATATTTAAATTTTAGAATTTGTCTTACTTTCTTGTCTAGTTACATCGTGAACATAAGTGTGGTTTTCATATCTATTGACACTCAGAGCAATAATTATTATATACATTTTTTTATAGTCTATTAATTAATGAAACATATGATGAGCTGGAAATAATCATTATTCGAAATACACAGGCTCTTATACTACGCGTCGCTAGTCTGACGATAGCCGTGCAAGCGTAATGTGTCCGGTCACACCTATTATCATGTCATGACGTGATGTAATAAATTTATCTCCTGCCAAAAATACCACTCAATGCGCCTAAAAATGCTTTCACTTCGAAAATGACAAAATAGAATCAATCTGTATTAATGCAAATTATGTTAGCATAGTTGTAAAATATGTTAGCATTGAATAATGTATAAACTTTACCTTTTTACAAGCGACTCCAGAATATCGGTTAGTGGACGTACCGAACACGAGATCATTGAGAATTGAGGCATACGGAGTGACGCCGATGCCACCTCCCACCATTACAGCCACCTCGAATTTATACCAATCCTGGTTACCACCTCCGAATGGGCCCTGTATTCTATTTAAGTGGCTTAAATTAATTATCTATACTAATATTATAAAGCTGAAGAGTTTGTTTGCTTGAACGCGCTAATCTCAGGAACATATTTGACAGGTCACGAACAGGTTCGATTTGATATATTCTTTTAGTGTTAGATAACTAACTCATCGAGGAAGGTTATAGGCTATATATCATCACACTAAGAACAACAGGAGCGGAGCACCACTAAATAATATTGCAAAATCGGGATTAACGGAAGTATTATTTGAAAATATTTTCAGCTTCTACGTAAACAAAGTATGCGAATTAAAATAAGCGTTAGTTTATGATAAATCCGAATGAATGAGAAATAATGAATTGGTAAATATAATAATTTTACAACCTGTAAAATAAATCCTTGATCTAATAGGCATTTGTGTTATTAACTATATCGTATATGTGACAATGCTAAATGTTATTGTTATTAAATATAAAATAGTGAATGCTATCATCGTTTCAAAAGCTAAATCAAGCTCCTTTCTGGCTATTCCTGATGACTGGATTGTTTTGGGAAACCGTGGCATATTTCGACGTTAATAAGCGCCTTTTCAGAGGTTATAAATTCAAGTTTTTTCAACGCATCTTTTTCGGTTTCAACTGATTTTTTGGTTGATTCTTACATATTATATTGAGAAATATTACATTCAGTGCCTAGACCAAGCATAGCTCGGTTCTATAAAAAACATTTTTAAATTCAAATAAAATGTTAGGTTGTTCAAATAAAATGCCTCACAAAATTAGCATTTTTTATCAAAAAAAAGGTATCCCTTTTGCTGTCACTCGGATTCGAACTGGGGTTAAACGAATTTTCGAAGCAGCTAATTTCCATCTGAGCTATTTTTGGTATTGACAGCGGCGGCGAAATCTACATTTATTCTATCTATATTTTTCATTGCCTGAAATCTCAGATATAAAAAAGTTTTTTATGAGTGAAGTCTAGCTAGACCGATTTATCGTCCCCGAAATCACCTACATACTCCGTTTCACGGAAATCGTTCACGTTTTCGAGATCCTGAATATATAACAATATAAAAATATACAAGAATTGCTCGTTTAAATGTATTAGTTAATATATGCCTATCATTCTACGATTGAGTTGAATTTCAGTTCAAATGTTAGTCTTAATCAGTTTATGAACTGTCAGTAAGCATACTTGTAGCTTTTGTACAATTTCTATTTCCAACAACAAGCACACAAATTATGCTTAAGGTTTACTCTCCTAAAACGGGTATCTATACATTAATATGATAACTCAGGTAACTTCGAGCATATTGTTGTAAAAAAATACATATATTTGTACTATATAACTGTATGTTTTATATTTTCTGAGTCAGTGATTGTTCATTCGAAATATTTGGTTATAGGATTCTTTTATACAATAAATACATTATCAATAAAAAAAAACATTTAGAAATAAAAAGCAAAAATAAATTCGTTCTAGTCACAGATGAAGTTCATAACTATTCTATAAGCCAACATATTTTAAATTCTTAATTGTAATATATATATTGTTTTTCTTTTGCAGGTTAATCAGTTGATATATGTATAGAAAAAAATATATATCTACCTAATTTTTGGATGATCTTCCGGATTGTAATTACAAGGGTCAAAGTAATTCCTTAATTTCCAAGTCCACGGACCTTGTGCCTTAATGTGGCAGGATAGGAAGTTTTCGTGAGGTGCTGATGTCAAGGTGAACGAATGAAATTCTTCTTTTTTAAATGCGGTACATGACAGACGAACCCATTGGCCTTTAAAAATATTAGTACTATAACATACAATATTTAAAAAACATGTGGATTTTTTATCATTGGATGCAAACAAACAGGTGGGTCACCTGATGTTAAGTGATCATCGCCGTTCATAGACATTAGCAACACCAGGGGGGTCGCGAGTGTGTTGCCAGCATGTGTTGGTAGGAAAGAGGGGAGAGGGAAGGGGAAGAGAGGGAAGGGGAAGAGAGGGAAGGGAGCGGGAGGGAGGTGGGCCTCCAGTGCTCTCACTGACCGAACGAAACTTAACAATACAAGCAATCTTACTTCAGCTCGGTTTTCTATGTGTCGGGTGGTACTACCCCGGAAGAGTCGACCCATTCATGCTGAAACCAGTTATAGCTTCAGCGTTGTTCTACCACCTATAGCTTATTTCTTAATTTTGTTATTCAATCGTATAGTATATTTATAGTATATACAAGTGAATTGTAACTTTGAGTAACTGTGGGCCATATTTTGAGTTACACGGTTTGAAGCTTTATCTAAAGGAATTATTTAGTGTGTAAGTATATGTAGTTAGCTACTGTGTGTAGTGCTAATGAGAGCAATTTCTGTGATATGTGAATCTCATTACTTAACCGTATTTATAATTTTCAAATGGCAAAAGTATTCTTTTGAATTTGGTAACTTGTTCAAATGAGTTCTAAATAATCACTTACCTGAGAGATATTTTAGATTTGGAGGTCTGTAAAATTTAATCTTTATTACATCAGATGGTAACATTTCTGTTTCCAAAACATCAAGAGCCAAGTATTCTGTGCGCAGCGAGACGATCTGTCAAAGAAATTATTTTATTACAACTTGAGTAGGTAGAGCCACGCTGAAGCTATTACTGGTTTCAGCATGAATGGGTCGGCTCGTCCGAGGTAGTACCACCCCTCTCACAGAAAACTGACGTGAAATAACAGTGCTTCCATTGTTCTGTTTCGTTCGGTCAGTGAGAGCGCCGGAGGCCCACCTCTCTTTCTCATTCCTCCTTTCCCTTTCCTTCCGTCCCCCTCTCGCACTTGCGACTTCCCTGGTATCGCTAGTGTCTATGGACGGTGTTGATTACTTAACCTCACGTAACTCACTAGTTCGTTTGCCTCCTTTGATATAAAAAAAAACTAATTTCCATTGGACACAATCGTTTATTTTTAACGTTATAATCTAATTACAGATAAATAAATAATACATTAATATTACGTATTTGCAAAGTTTCATTACAGTTACAAGACAAATGATATAATTAATAAAGAAAAATGAAAAATACACAGATATCTTTTTGATGTAAAACATCTATAAGCGGAGGGTATGCCTGATTGTTGTTGTGGCGACGTAAAACACGAACATTGCACTATTAACGAAATACTCATAAACATTTACAACCCTATCTTGTAGGCCGCTTGTTCTACTGGTGTTACGTGGCACGCGCCAACGATCTAGCGCCCTTTCCTAAAAGTCGTCAAACATACAGCACCAGCGCCTAGTTGAATTTTTGTATTTGATAAAAATGAATATTTATGTATTATAATAAATAAACCGTCATTATTTTGTAGAACAAATTTATAATGTGTTTATCTTTTCATTATACCATAACTGATTCCCGCCGAAATCTGTTCTTTTATGCATATAACTTATACAAAACAATTTCGATGTTACACATCTGCCAGACGTCTGGTGACGGCTCAATTTTTTATTCACAAAATTTTATATTAACATATTATACAACGCATTTACTAATAAAATTATTGTAACATATGGCGTCATATATTAAACTTCATTACCTAGCTGAATAAATAAACATAAACTAAAAACATCACCCACCCTCTGCGCATTTAAAATTTCAACCAGAATTATGATTATAATGAGTTAAAATATATTAACTGACCTTATCCAAAATATAAATTATAGCTGGTCCAAGGAAGAAAATCCAGAATCTCGGTGCACCAGTGAGCCTGGCCAAGCCGTGTACCAAGCAAAGAGCATACAGCACGACGTGTAATGAGTGAGCGCGCCAGAACCACGGGTAGGCACGCTTGCGTATCACAGGATGCGCGAAAATGAATATTATGCACATTATTACAAAAAGTAGCACACCGCTTACTCCTGGAACAATAAAAAACAATCATATCCTTTGACGACACGTCTTTAATTATATTTTGGTGATATACGGATTTAAAATAAATAAATAATATACTAGGTATATCTAAAATTTAAATACGATATTCGTTCATAAGTCTTAAATTAATGTGTATACTCGAGTCACGATGGTGGCTGTTAGTTTTGAACTGACTGTTATTTTACTTACTATTAGTATATATACCGTCTTTACATTAATAGTATCTTCATTTATATGGATTTAAAATAAATAAAAGGAACGTATTCGGTATAACTCAAATTTAAATAGATATTTGTTCATAAGACTAAAAGTAGTATGTATTCGACTCGAGTCACGATGATGACTGTTAGTTTTGATCTGAATGTTATTTTGCTTGCTATCATTATGTACTATGTTCTAATTGATCAGTTATATCCTAAAATAACTACCGCTCGGCTCTTTGTATACGTGAATGGCAGTATAAAACCTAGCAACAGAAGATAATAATACCTGTATATATAGATATATCCTAGGCTAGTCGTGACCCATTTTTACTCGCGGTTTATTTCTCCTGCCCTTGACACTTGGTACACCGTGCCGCGGTACACGGACCGTCAGCACTATTACTTCATATCTCTAATAAGTCGTATTTCCTGATCAACAATTTAATCGCTTAATCTCTATGAGTCGTAGTGATATAGATGCAAAAATAATTTCACAAACCTCACTAGCTGTTCGCTACGTGTTCAAATAAATAAATGTATTTATTTATTTTTTTAGTTTTTTAATTGTTCGTACTAACCTGTGATAGTTTGAAAGACCCAGTAAGTGATGCCAGGCCTGAAGTCGGACGTAAAATGGACTTCTTTGGTGAGACAGCGCAAATTCTCGACTGGTTGTGTGGAGACGTGGTAGAAGTTCACCATATGACCAGCAGTGTGCAGGAGGGAGAAGAATAAGGCTGTGCACGCTACTATCTTATGAAATTGAATGCTTGAATCCAATGGTATATACTGTTGAATGCTGAACTCCTGAATAAAGAGGAAAATATTTATTTTATGTTTCTGGTTACCTTATTATTATAAGGTTTGTTTATTTAAGTACTTAATTTCCTAGTTTTTTAGTCTGTCCAATGTATATGTACAATACGTGTACATTGTGCAAATAATAGATACAATGACTTTTTTTTATCAATTCGTGTTAAATTGTGGTTTTATTTTTCATAGAACCTCAAGTGATCACATCTTTACTAATATTATAAAGCTGAAGTGTTTGTTTGTTTGTTTGGTTGAACGCGCTAATCTTAAGAACTACCGGTCCGATTTGAAAGTTTCTTTTATTGTTAGATAGCTCATTTATGGAGGATGGCTATAGGCTACATGTCATCACGTTAAAACTAATAGGAGCGGAGCACTAATGAAGAATGTCTCAAATCGGGCTATTTTTAGAGGATCCACTGCGTGTCAGTGTCAGTATTATATGCGTTGCCATGGTAACAGGATAACATTCTATCGGAAATATTATCAGGGTTTAATTTGTGTTCCTGTTCAAAAGGATATTCTACGTTATTTTTAATTCCAGTTTTTGATTATACGTAGTACGTTGCTATCGCAAATATTTTTAAAGTCTATTTTGTACTGCTATTCTAAAAGGTTAGTAGTAATAATATTCGTCCATCAATACAGGCGAAGGAATTAATCCATACTGCCAATTCTGAAGTTGTCAATATAGTTTTTATGTATTCTCTACCCAGTGTTCTTCTATGTCTAAGTTAATGTAAAGGTATAAGTGCCAAATCTTCTAAATAATATTTCGTAAATTTTTATCTTCTTACTTTTCAAGACCCCAGAATACCTGTTCCGTGGTATTATTTTTCATTCATTTCACTTATGCACAGTAAACAAACCATATTACATAAAACGCCACACCAATTTAACACAATATAGAGTCAAATAACAAGATTATGAATAAAATATAAAATCCCTTACATGACAGACTGAAGTCCCGCCAAAAACTCCTCAAAAATTATGTTCTACGTTAGTTTTGTTCCCAATTTTTGTTTTGTGATATATAACGCATTATAACAATAAAGTGTGTATATATAATATTAAAATAAATATTTTTTGAACAATATGGACATATTATATCTATATAATAAAAGATTGAACACATATTGTTCTATAATGTATAGCTTAATATTTTCATTAGTTTCTTATACAGTGTAAGTGAGCACTGAGGGTGATACATATCCCATCCCATTCGATACACTACCTATTAGTATTCACATATATAATGTACATGGTACCTGTTACTGTAGATGATATGCGTGTCATACTTACAAATATTTTTGAAAGAGTATTATTGTTATTTACACATCTAATAACAATTTTAAACTTATTTAATATATTCAAAAAACGCGTGCGTAGCCGCGGGTAACAGGTAGTTCGATATAAGTGGAAGTCTTTGACTTTAGGTAATGGACATAGTATTGGTAGAGGAAAACTGTAAGTCACATCAAGGGCTTTCGAAATATTGAATACATGGCATAACAGAATATAGTCGTTTAATTTCCTATAATATTATCTATTATTACATCAAAATAAAAGTATAAAACAAAAGTTTGTACGTAGTTGTTTGTCTAATGTTATATATACAAAAGAATAATAAAGGTATAATATGTCTAGGATGTGTAAAAGGTCATCCTTTGCTTATTTAAGAAATTTAAAGTAAAAATATATATGGCCGTGTTTTGATATTACTATCAAGTGAATATGAAAGAGATGCCCTTATGAACGAGTCAAGAGTATGAGTGAAAAAGATTTTAGAAAGTAAGAGGTATGACGTGTGGGGGCATAGATGAGTTCTGTGTAACCACGCTCATATGTGCAGTTGTATTTAACAAATAATAATATTATTTTAAAATGACTTATTATATTCGAGGTGTACTCTTATAACAGAGTAAAGGAAACTTTATTTCTCACAAAAACCACATATACGTACTTACTTTTAATTTTGTTAACAAATTTCTTGACATTGTTAACAGGAGCAAACTATAACAGAAAGATAACGACGCAGCAGAGCCTCTGGTGATAGCGATTCCAACTCCCATGATGTGTCTCAAGTCTAAATGCTCGGACATGAATGAATAGTGAGCGAACCTCTCCACAAAGAGACCGATTGTAACGACGTAGAATACGAATAGGTAGAAAATGTTCTGTCGATTTTCTTCTAAGAAGGTCGTTAGGTAGTCCCACTTCAAAAGGAGCCAATGTCTGTAATAGACGTATTATTTTGAAAATAGGAGAATTATTTTATATTTCTTGAGTTGACCACAATCATTGACAATATAGATCTCATATGGTAAATAGGTAAAGCCTAGAGCGGGGATCTGGCTCTTGAGTGTAACTACCAGAGAACATACTAACACCAACAACTTCTTGTTAGAGTCAAAGTAAATTAAAGGAATAAAGAACGATGTAAAAGGGGTCAGTGAGCAAATGTTACATTTAATTAGTTCATCCTTAATATCAATTTTAAAAAGCATTGAATACTTCGTCTATATATTAAATGCTTGTCTTTAAGAATCAAATTGAATGGAAGGGTATAATACCTTGATTGTTCCATGGATGGTTCAATATGAAAACTCGTCATCCTGGCTACATTTGTGGACGTATCTAAAAAGTTTTGCTTAGCTCCTTTACAGTCTAAACCGATTGCAACGAACTCTCCTTTGTATTCTTTCATCATTAGTTTGAAGTCTGAGTATGTGAGATGATCTTTATGTTGAAGACCGGCATCCTGAAAATAAAGAAATAAAGCGAAATTAAACAAAGCAAAGCAGTATACTGGAACGATTAGAACGAATAAAATCAAAAGTGGATGTGATTTAGAAACAACCAAATTTTCGTATGGAAAGTAATGGAATTTGTATTCAAGAAGCTTCTATTAAGAAGCAGACATATATACATATTTTAAAGCTGGGTTGTATAATTAGCAAAAAAAGTAATCTTAATACTACAATGAAAACTAAAAAAATTATTTAGGAATTTTTGAATAGAATAAATTGTGTTTTAATAGATAATTATATATATATAAGAATATATCACTCACAGAAAACATGCCATCAATAAGTTCGGTAACGTGTTCATCACGAAGCGAAGTGGTTCTTGCTATTTCTACAAGTGATCGAAGCATCTCGCTGAGTTCACCCTTATCAATTACTCCATTACGGTCATTATCGCACATGTCGAATATAATACGTAGTTTATCTTCTGTTGCTCCACGAGAGAATAAAACAACTGTATCTAAGAACTCCTGAAATATGGCAAAGGCAAAATACAAGGTTATTTTTATGGGTCTTATAAGTTTCGTAGGCTAATTCATAAATCGTTTAATTTTACGTTTTTAATGTGATTTTAACGTTTTTAAAGTTGCCAATTATTTTGCGATACCAAACTTTTTTTAAATTGAATACATTCAAGTATATATTATTCATATGTACCTGAAATGAGATTCTACCATCACCATCCTTGTCGACTATATTGAACATTTTCTTGACGAATACTGCATCCGCTTTCATGCCCAGTGCGCTTGCAAATTCGCTTTTTGACAGCGATGTCCTCATAACAATGGACTGAAATTAAATTAATAATTATCAAGTAAACATCAAGTAGTTTGCAATTATAAACAGTACCCTATTTTTTTTTTGTTTAATACTAATCAATACTATACTAATCAGCATTTGCAATAATTAAAGATATATTATTCTGTAACACAAGGCATTTATACATATATCTTTGCTTTTCACACACTCTTTGCAAATTTTAATATTTTCAGACTTAGCGAATAATAATTTAGTATAAGATATTTATTACTAATGGATAAATAGCCTGTATATTGATGTCTAGTAAATTTGAGAATTCGTTGAAATGTACCGAAACTATATCCACAATTAATTTATTCGGTTCAGATTGGACTGGATGTCGTAAATTTTACTATTTTATTCAGACATTTTGAAAAGTAGATAAGAAGGGACTTACTTCTGGATCAGAATCTTCAGATCTTCTACGTTTTTCTCCTGGGGCTAAACCAAACGTGATAGCGTAAGCCTCTCTAAAGAAATGCTCCAATTTACGTTGTCTGCGTTCTCGTGTTTCTGCTGTTGCTAATATTTGTTCTCGCGGACCCTAGAAATGTATGCGCAGTTGACACAAAATATCCTAATAATCTAATTCTTAAAACATTAATTTATGACGAGCAAAACAGGTTGATTTCAGTCAAAAATGAGAATAAATATTTACCTGATTTAAATTTAAAGCCTTTTTATGTTGAGCTAAGAAGGTATCCAGTTTAACAAGAAACTTGCGACGTGACGTCACTGAATCCATTTCTAATACGAGATCGTGTTCCCTTGGAGCTCGTATTAAAACTAGAGGGCGTTTGTTATTACGTCCTTCCTGAAAATAAGTAAAAAATAAAGTGAATAAGTCTAACTCTATTAATATTTCAAGTTTTGATGTTTCTTATCTCGTAGTTACTTATGATAGTTATAAGTCACTTACTTGGCTTTCAAGCACAGTTAGTTGATCTGTATGATCTAATGGCAAAGTGCGTAGTTTGTCTCCTTTACGGTCAGTCACATGAAGAGCAGGTTCGGGGCCAAGCCGTAATTTCACTAGTCGTTTGTAAGTCGCGTGTACCCATTCACGACAAACCATCTTATCTACTGAACCTAGTAAGAATAAACATTATAATTTTTGAAAACGTGATAACAACGAGGTATTAATAATTATTAATAATATATTATGATATATTTTTATGGTGACGTTGTTTGCATGGTTTACGTTAAATTCAGATACGAAGTTTTTAACATTAAGATATACCAGATGACTGTTTAAAGTTTAACACTCTTCAATCCTTTGGAAGTTCTTGGATACATTTAACATATAAAATAATAAATCAAAACAAATACTAATAAACAACAAAGAGAACCATAGTTAAAGTTTCTTCTAAAAATTTTAAAAGTATGGGAATGATACTTTTAGACCCAAAAAATCTAGGTTCAATGAACAATAAAGGGGCACTTTTCAAGCTTATTTATTACGTAACTGCTTATCGTCAGAACGCTGCACGGTGAGATTCATTACTTTCCTTCTTATTACACCAGTTCGTTTCTGCGTAAATCACCTGATGTTGAGTGTACGTCAGTTTTGTTTTTCTCTACATAATTAGGTCAAATTTATTTATTAAATTATGCACCTATTTTATAATTGATTTGAAACTAGAATCGGCTAATGATTATTCTGTAAAAATATTACTGGTGACAAACCAGCCTCGCTGTATAAACTTTTTTATTAAATTACAATAGAAGATTTGTTATAGTTACCTTTATATTGTGCATTCTTTAGATGTTCCTGTTGTATTTTGAGTCTACGTCTACGACTGTTTTGCAATTTCACGACGCCATATCCAGCGCCAGCGCACAGAATAGGTACAAAAGCGAGTATGAGGCATGTGTATATGTAGGCAAACTCGTTGCCCTAAAATATATTTCTTCATGTTATTTTACATAAAAATAGTTTATAAATTTCGCAACAAAAATTAATATATATTTTCTAAATGATTTTTAAAAGAGATTGTCACAACGGGCCGCTCAACAAATGTGAAACCATTTTTTTATTTCGATCTGACTACGCTATTGTCCTAGCAAGGTCTTAACAGTTTCACCGGACTACGGTGAATGTGTAACGTTTAAGTTAATATTGGAATTTATATATAGTTAATAAAAATCAATAGAGAAAATGTGTAGTAAAATAATAAAAAAAGAATTCGCTAATAAAATAAATTTGTTTTTTTTTTTATTGTTTTACTTAGAATACTAATCACAGAACATACATCTTTATATACAATATAATTTAAAGAGAATGTATAAAGCGGACATAGTATATAGTATAATTTAATCGGATAGAAATAGTATGCAGTTCACACAGAAAAGCAACGAAGTTTATAATGTACGCGGGTAGACACACAAGAGAGAGGTGACATGACTGCATAAAAGAACGTCATGCCGTTTATCGGGCCGGCACACGGGTCGATTTTACTGCCCAGGAGCGCAGATAGTTGTTAAAAAAAATTTATAACGGTTATAAAACGAGTTATAATGGTATTTCTTACCTCAAAATAGTCGTATCCTTTCAAGTATTTGCAGGGTGGAAGCTTAGAAGCATTGAATTGGTAAGGTTGTGGGCAAGGATCCCCCGCACGCCAATGGAATACGTCCCGTTGGATGTCATGAGGTCCCACCGACGTACTGTTCACTATGATGTCCCATAAAGTAATTCGACGAAGTTCTTTGATTTCTTCGACGGTGAAAATGCTACAAGCATATTTTATATAATATGTAAAAAGATATATTAATTTACAATCCCATAAATCTTATATCGACATTTTGATGTACTTTTGTTTCCTATTTTATGATCGATGTATGTTTGTATTGAAATTAAAAGCGTGGAAATAATGACCTTAAAATAACAAAGGTAATGAAATGATTTCAAAAAACGATGTTGCGAATTTCATATATTACTAATTAAAGCTTAAAACAACTAATTTTATTTAATGGAATTCCTTAAATACAAATGGAGTCATAAGTTTTGCAATAATGGTTTGTTATTTAATCGAAATAAACTCTGACAAGAAATAAATTTTAATTTTCTGACACAAGAGTCACTCGATACATAAGTTATTTCGAATACCTGTTTTAAGCGGGACAAGAATAACCAACTGTTTGGTCTTCTAGATAGTATAGTGTTGCCAAAACAAATTTTAGCAGATCATTGATAATCACATTTCAAATTCATATCGCCCAAAATCTCTATTTTATTGAACGATGTCATAACATATGATCATGTGACCTTAATATTGTGTTTTTGTGGAATTGCATTTGAAAGTATAAATAAACAAATATTAATTCACGGGTACTGTTTTGAGTATATGACACACTAGCCTCTGCCCACGAGTTTGTTCGCCTGGAATAGTTACTTTGGACTAACGCTAACACGCAGCGGAAACTATTAAGAGGTAATAAAATTTTGAAACATTATTCATTAGCGATCCGCTCCTATTGACCTTCGCGTGATGATATTCAGCATATAACCTTCCTCGATAAATGAGCTATATACCACTGAAAGAGTTTTTCAAATCGGACCAGTAGTTCTTGAGATTAGGTAGGGGACACCGTCGTAAACTCACAAACTTTATCTCTTATAATATTAGTATAGATTTAAAATTATTTCTCAAATATTGTCTATGTCTAAAATCCAATTTACATAAAATAGAATACACTTAACACGCACGTGACCAACAATATTCCTCATATCTATGCCGCTATCTTGAATATGTTACAAATTTCCTTAAAACTGATTTATTAATATTGATATTTAAATAATCATTCCGTTGTCTCGATTTAACTATTTAATAATTATACCTTTGGTTAGTTGTTAAATTATCATTAAAAATCTTAGTATTTATTAGTGTCTTCTACTCTTTGTAAGACTTCGTTACAGCTAAGCTCTAGTTTAGATATAAAACACATACGGTGTTATTGCAAAAAAGTCAAATACGTATTAAATACTGGATTTAAAAAGATTTCGTACTAAATGTACCGCGCTCGCCCGAGGCAAGTTCGCGTTATCACGTTTTCGCAAGTCTAACCGAACGTGACCAAAGCGAGATAAAAGACCAAGATGGCGAACATTCAGCGAGCGCGGTGCATTTAAAACGTACGTAAAGCAAGTATTCAATACGTATTTAACTTTTTTGTAATAACACCGATAATAGTTTTACTTATAAAAAGTCTGAAACACAGATATCATTAGGAGCATTAATGTGCGACTTACCCATTTTTATCATTTTCGAACCAGAATCGATCTGCATCTCTTATTCTTGTGAACTGGTCAATAATTATAGCACGGAACAGTTCTCCTGGATGTCCAGTTGATTCCAACATACCACCTGTATACATGATAATATTCCAAAGTTAGAATATAAATCAATTAGAAAATTATGTAAGTAAATCAATGACTCTTTGAATAGTTACCAATATATACGTCAATGTTATCAAGTTGTCCGTTGTAGATCTGAATTAACTGATGCAATAAGTTTGTATTGTTTTCGAACAGTTCCTGGTTGATTTCATTAAAGGTCTTTAATTTGGGAAGTCCAAAGTATTCTCTGAAAATTATTTTAATATATGGCTAATAATTTATTAGTAATTTTAGTATATATCGTTATAACAATATACTTTGTATATTATTGAGCGGATGAAATAAAAAAACATTACAGTTTCATCGAAATTTCATACTTACTGCGAACATATATTAAGATGGACTGAAAACTGTTATCTTATTAATTTAAATTTTAGAAAAATCCCCATTAGCATCTACGTTTACGTTCTTTTTAATTTATTTAAGTTTTCCTACATGTTTTCACTCCTGCATGTAGAATAGTCTAAACTTCTGTAAAATACATATCCGTTACACATATATATACTTGTTTAATTTACTCGCCGCAAAGGATCACCCAATTTTGATGAGATTTGTTATTTTTTCAATTTTCCTTTCAAGAAATTAGACACAGTTATCTATAATTACGCTTTTTCCTAGAGGATAAGCTGTAATGATGAAATTTAAAACAGTTCAAGTCAATAAAGGACTTACAGCGTGAAGTAAGAGGCTATTTATAAAATTTTAGGTCTTGTACACATATGTCACATTTCTGGGATCGACTCCTATAAATATTGCTTTCAGAAATATAGATTCCCACGTCCGTATATGTGCAAATATATATGTAAGAATATTTATATATTACAATTTATGAAATGAATGAATTTCTGTTGTAACAAGAAAAAAAATGTAAAAGGACGTTACATGTATAAAATTGAGATATTGGATAAATATTTTTTATTTATTTGTTTTGTTCAATATTTAGTAAAATAAAAAAAAAATTGGTTTATGGGTAATTAAGTGTATAACATCTATTACAACAAGTAGTAAACGAACCTCGCAGTATTATAATCAGGAACTCCGTTATCTCTCCCACGCATGATGTTCAAGGCACCGAGATCTCGTCTAGAGAATTCCATTGGACCGAATAGATTATCTCGGACGTCAGAGCACAAGAGAGCGTCCTCGCGTTCGGATATTTGAGATGCCATACCCATTAATACTTCCTCTATAGGTACTTGGGACATCACATCCTGTTAATTAAATATTTAGTGATTTATTTAATCTACACTATCTACACTAATATATTATAAACAGGTAAAGTTTGTGAGTTTATGACGTTGTGGGGGGAAATCTCAGGAACTATTGGCCCGATTTGAAAATTTATTTCAGTGTTATAAAGCTCATTTATCGAGAAAGGTTATTATAGGCTATATATCATCACACTAAGACCAATAGGAGCAAAGCACCAATGAAAAATGTTTCAAAATCAGGATTTTTTTACGCAAAGTAACTATTACTACGCGGACGAAATCGCGGACAGGAGCTAGTATTTTATAATTTGGTACAGTTCATTAGCTTACGGTGATTGTATAATTAAGTTATCAGATCACGTCATAATTTGATTTTATCAGAATCAGTTATTTAAAATATACTTTGAAATAATTTTAAACAATAAATTTACTTATTCTTTAAAAGGTAGCTATTAGAATTAGCTAAGTAGAAATACTAACTCTTATTATAATACCTAGCTCGTACATAGACTTTGTCTACCTACACTGCTTATTTTAAGAACAATAAATTTACTGTTCAGAAAAAAAAACGAAAGCAGAAATATACTTTGCTTACAAAACTTCTTTGTAAATAAATAATGCTATCGATGGACTTTCCCTCTCCTGCACATGCACATCCCTCCGTTTGTCTAACGTCTTCAGGAGTGAACGCGTGATGTTAGTAAAAATCGTGGTATCTTATAACTTTAATAAACTTGTATTAAATGAAGATATCGTGTTATTTTTTTTACATAAGGACCAAGTGCCTGTGACGTAAAAGTAAAAACAATTGACCGAATCAATCTAGTAGTTTTCCCGAGATACACGCACAACGGCAAATATCAATCATATTGCTTATATCAATGCATGGCTATTGACATAATAGTTAATATAATATATTTTACTCACGTTTCCATCCCACCAGGTTTGGCACAGTCTTATTGCATCGTGGCCGCCAGGCGCTCGGCTGTATCTGCAGTTTTTATCTCTGAGTAGTATTGCTGGCGGTACTAATGTATGTCCAAATCTAAATGCGGCCACCGCAAATTCATGTGTCACTCCTGGCGCAATCTCTGCTTTGTAGCCTTCATAAGGAGGAAGAGACATCCCAATGAAGGCCGGTACGTATTCATATAGTATAATATTCTAAAATTATGACAATAAAATCAGTAAGCAAGCAATAGATGATTACAAGTAACTGTCTTTCTAAGCATATGGGTAAAGTTTGCTTTCGATCGTAAACAACATACTATAAAGTGTTCAAAACTATGTAACTTTTTAATTGAAGTAGAGTACAATTACAGTAAGTATATTTGTCATAGTAATATAATATAATGGAATTTTGTAACTTCTAAATAGTAAAGTGTTGGAGTTACTGTGTAAGTTCAAACTAAAATATATATTTCTTTATGTTAATTCAGGTAACTAAATTAAACATTTATACTTTTTATCTACTTTTACAATATCCAAATATGAACCAAGAGTCTAAGAATTAAAACAAAGAAAAGTGATCAAAACCTATCCAGTCGTAGTCCGGTGAAGCTGTTAAGACCTTGCGTAGTCATTTCGAAAAAAAAAAACGTATCCAGTATGTTTTTCCCTTTTAAGCAATTTCAAATACAACAAATATTTACATTGAATATTAATATAATATACCTGTAAGCTGGCAATCACAATTCTCCTCGCACGCTGAAAGAGCTGCTCATCACTCCAGTCAGGGTGTTGTTTATGAACTCGTTCCGCTACTACATTGTGCCATCGGAGTAGCAAGATCCCGAATGTAACCAGTGCTGGATTCTGATTGGTCCGTGGATCTCCTAACACTTAAAATTATATTCACTGTAACATCGTATCCTATATTCATAAATGTAATGACAATTGGCGACTTACAATGCTTTTTGTATAAGCTTAAACAGAAATTTGAATCTCAAAGACTTTTGTACACTTGACGACAATAATGAATGGTTATAGTCATCAACAAATTGCAATAGAATGTATTTAAATTATGGATTATTTAAATATTTGTCATAATGGCTGCGGTTTTGTAAATATTCAAATGTTTCTACAGTTAAGTATGAAAATAATAATTATATCCCGTGTCACGTTGTGTTTTCTTTTTCACGTATTCTCCAACCTTCAATTGTAATGGTAACGTTCCTATGGGTTGTAGCGTGATGTTTAATAAACTATATTTTACTTCAATAAAATACTATGAAATCAAATATTGGTATTCCTAGAGTTTAGCGCTTTCAAAAATCAAACAAGAAAATCGTTTGAATAATGTAATAATAATATATACCACAAGCTTATGCCCGCGACTTCGTCCGCGTAGAATACTTTGGGCTAACGCTAATACGCAGCGGAACCTCTCCAAAGGAAAAAAAAAACCATTTTGAAACATTCTTCATTGTTGCTCCGCTCCTATTAGTTTTAGTATGATGATATAGTTTCTGAGATTAGCGCGTTCAACCAAAGAAACAAACCCTCCAGCTTTATAATATTAGTATAGATAAAGGAATAACTTTTTGATTAACAGCCGCACATTTCTATACTTTGCTGAAGTAGATATTTAATTTTATTATCGGTATTTTTAATATGGAAGTGTGTTATACTTACAAAAAAGTCTCTCAGGACTTAACATTCGCATATAATGAGGAACTGGGTTGTTGAAGAGCGGCACACGCTTCGTGTTGCGTAGAGGCATCCCTGCTTCACTCGCTAGGCTTCCGTTCTGTAATTGTTATTTTATGCTTTACTAAATAAGATAACATCTGAATGGTAATAAAATGAATCATCTTAACCCATGATTACTAATTTTAATACCTTGATAAATATAACAAAGAAAGAAAATGATGTTAAGTTAAACGCTTCTACTGTATATTTAAAAAATAAGAAACAATACGTCATCTGTAGGTTATAATTTAAAAAGAAACAAGAGACTCGATTGCTTTTGATAACTAATATAGTTCCAATAGATTATTTTTATCAATAATTGTAGCTTATGAATAAATAAATTGATTTTTATATTACAAAATTAATTAACTTGAAACCTATATAACTTGTAATTTATTACAGTTTACGAAATTTTCCTTAATGAATATTTAAATGAAAGCTATTGTTTATAGTGAAACATAGTTAATATTGTTTTTTGGTAATACAAATTATTACTTTACTATAGCCTAAAAAAAGAATAAATCGAAATTGACGTATTAATATATATTCCCAGCAACGCTTTTACACCGCTTTGAATTGTATATTAATTTGAACACTTTGGAATATTATATGGTGTCCGCATGAAATAATCGCAACGCAATTAATTTATAAATTTGTACCGCACACTTGACTAGAGAAGATTTATATTGAAGGAATCTGCATACACCATATTTCGCTTTGGACGCCGCTGCTCTGTACGGGGTGCTGAGTTGCAGGTTAGTCTACGCTTATTATTTGGGATTCTTGTTATTTTATTTATTTATAGGCAAGGCCACCAACCGCTCTTTTGCTCTATAGTTATTTTTATCGCATATCCTGGTGGGGCCTATTTACACGGTCCCACCAGCCCCTTCATTGGTAAATATAGTAAATCATTGGAATACTTGTTACTAAGTTACTGACACATTCCTAGTAGAAACAAACAGATTGGTGTGTTAGAAAATGAGATGTGAAACTGTGATAAAGGTGTTAAGACAAAGTGTCTTCATTTGTACAGTAGGATAGTAGGTACGTATAGGAAAGTACGTAAAGAGGCAGGCGTGGCTGCTGGGTGGCACCTGAAATGACCTCATTGCATTCACCCACGCCTCGCTCGTGCTGTAAACGAAGCTGCCATCGATCCAGGACGTTATCTGATTTATCTGAAATGGAATGTCTAAATTACAATTGTGATTGATGATATATAAAACGATGATTTATGATATTTGATAAATTAGATAGTTAATGATTGATGAAGGTTGATACTTCGTAGCATAAAATTGTAAGCAATAGTTGCATCTATCAAACTCTAATTCCGGTGACAGTAATATAAACTTTATCAACATACCATCAATTGAGGGCCGATTGAGGGTGGGAAAAATAAAACGCTCGTGAATTCGCGAACCACAATTAATCATATGTTGGTAATAAGGACAGCGAAGATGTTACATATTTCCTAAAATAACTTAATTTAAATAATGTATTCAACTAATACAGTAAGACTTTACACCCAATTAATTCAATATACAATTTTCTTCTATGATTAATGTATGATTTTGGGGTTTACTATTTTTGTAACTATTAATAACACCTTTATTATAACTAATAATAGTGCTGAAGAGGACGGAAATAATTATACAATAGTACTCAACTCTTAGGAACCGCTTTTATAACGATTCAAGGAATTTTTACTGTCTTTACACTCTTACTAATATTTTAAATGCAAAGGTGAGTTTGTTTATTTGTTACGCTTTTACGTTGTTAAGAATATTAAAAAAATGAGATAGGTTACAATTTACTCCGAAAAAAATCAGGAGGAGTAGATCAAATCTACGCGAGCAAAGCTGCGAGCAAATGCTAGTTATACAAGCTCGCTAAAATATGAATAATGCTTTACCCAATGATATTTTATATTTGTAATATAAATTACCTACCTAATAGTACGTTATTACAGTATAGTACTAATAATTCTTCTATAGAATAAAACAGTATTTTTATTCCATTATATTTTATTACAATTATAATGCAATTTGAATCAATAAGTAAAGCTATTAGAGATATCGGTAAGGATATCGAGTCCATTTGTATAATAAATATAGAAACATCGCAGATTAGCGAGCCAAATGTCTAGGACATACATGTAATATAAAATTAGCATAGTCTGTTAATGATATTGTAAACGTACTAAATTTCTGTGCAGTGTTTTATTAGAGGTTGTAATTATTCGTCGATTAGCATTCTTAAAAGCTGTTGCGGGTATAAGGCAAGGCTCGATCGTAGGGACATATTTGTAAAATTACGATAGCTCCATTCGTGTGATGGGTGTATCTAGGTTATGTGCTACGATTAAGTTTTATTGCCTGGAATTTGGCCTTCGATGAACACGGTCTGTCATTTAACTTATTGGCTGTTTTTTTTTTTTTTTTTTTTACACCGTGAAAAAAATTCGTGTTTTTATTATTAATTTATTAAATCTGAATAAAAATAACATGTAACCACCTTAGTATTAATATGGAACCGTTTGTAATGAACGTGCACTTTGGTTAAGATATCTTGACTAATCAATATTAAAGGCTTTTTTAAATACTAAGTATTGGTCGATATTACTAATTGCTATCTATATTTATAAGAAGGTGAAGACAAAACAATTAAGCACCGTTTTCGTTTCTGCCAAATGTTAATCTATTTTTTCCTTGTATAGTTAGTATTATAAATAGTATTTTGTAGTGCGGTGAAGCGGTAAAGGCCTTGCAAGGCCAAATCGCCAAAGAGTCAAAACCTTTATTTATCTATCTAATACCTTTAAACGAGCAATTCTTGTATATTTTTATATTTGTATATATTCAGGATCTCGGAAACGGCGTCATCTATTTCCGTGAAACTTAGTATGTAGGTAGTTTCGGGGACGATAAATCGATCTAGCTAGATTTTATTCAAAGAAATCTTTTTTTTTACTGAGTTTTCAAGCTATGAAAAAATATAGCCAGAATATAAATGCAAATTTCGCCGCCGCTGTCAAAACTGAAATAGCGCATATGAAAATCGGTTGCTTCGGTTTTTTTTTGTTGTCAGAAATGTTAATCTTATGAGGCAAACCTAACAATTTATTTTAATTTAACAATATATTTTTAAAGAACCGAGCTAGGCTCGGTCGCCCAGGTACTAAGTCTCTAATTGTCATACTGATGATTAATGCGAAAGTGAAATTGTTTGTTTATTACATTTTCACGCCTTAATTAGTCAATCGATCGTCATGATATTTTGTAGACATGTTGTACAAAAAAGATTACAAAAAATAGGTACAAAAAAGGATACAGGCTATATTTAATTTAATCAATTTAGTTAATTTAGTCAATAATATTGAAAGCTTAGAAAATAATTAATTATGGACGAATATCAACAATTGGACGAACACTCGATACATAATTTATGGGGGGCTTCTTATTAGTTATACAATATGGCTTACTTGTTCTCTAGGGCTGTTAGGGCTTTGTCCGGTGTTGCGGTCATAAGCTGCTCTCAGAAATGGCATGTACTTCGCCCCCTCACACTCCGGGTCGTACATATGGTCGCACTTGTCCACCGGGATGCGATGATGCTCGATCGGGCACCCGGATTCAGAAGCCATAACAATCTCACCCGTCACCACTTGACCTGTTTTAAAAATATTAATATTTTTACAATTTAAAATTTATTCCCTATATATTAATAAATTCCATCATTTTTTTATCATTTAAATATCTATAGAATCTGATTTATTAAAGTGAAACTTCTTAGAATGGGATTTTGAAATTTTAATCGGCAACCTTTTTGTGTGACAAAAAGTGGTGGCGATAAACACTTTGTCAGGTTAAGTGTTGAAAACACCGGTTCTTTTTTGATCAACGAAGTTAGGCAACATCGAGCACAGTGACGTAGGCTCTTTGTAATTAAAATATTTCCTTGTGATACAAAAGTTTCACTTCTATCGTGTATCTCTACACCTTGTTTTTTATTGTATTGTATCAGTCTTTTTGGCCGCTCTGAGTATAGCCGCAGGTTCAAGCTTACGTATAATATAGTCAAGCGTTTATAATACAGTTAAACTATTAAACAGAGTTACAAAAGTTAGTATACAAATTAAAATATTAGTAAACAAAGTTGAAATATTATAATAGTAATCTAAAATTGGCATTTATTTATTCTTAAGCCGTGTCTAGATGTCAAATTTTTGTTCTGCACAACAAAAATATATTTTTTTAATTTTGTTGTGTTCGCACAAATATATTCGGAATGAGCAATATAAATCTGTAGTTCGGTGAAGCTGTTAAGATCGTGGTGAATCAAAAGCGTAGTCAGTTCGAAAAAAAAAGCAATATAAAGGAAGATAGGGGTGGTCGCAGTTTCATACGAGTCCCTACAATTTCCCTTGCATTGCACAACTATGTTCGGAGCGGTCAAGAAGTTTGGCGAGGACTGTATATAATTGAGTGTGGTATTATTATACAATAATCATATGTAAACTGGACTAAATACAAATGAGACATACCAAAGAATGCAAGTAAAGCGGTTCTATTAGCAAGCGACGGCAATCCATCCTGTCCTCTCATGAAAAGCTTTGAAAGAGTCCTGGCGCCTGGTCGATCTGCACCCGCCATCATGTACACCCCATCCGCGTATGACGCTGGCGTTTTTCTTGTGAGCCGGCTACCTATATTAGGTATAGGTTTTTTTACACATAAATATGATATATTGTAAGTGTTCGTAATATTTCGAACATGTCGAGTTCATCGTCACGTGAACACAAATTTTTCCCTTACCAAAAAATCGTTTAACGCGATTAAAAATGCCTTTACTTCAAAAAATAAAACAAATCGGTTATGAAATAAAGGAGGAAGAGGCGTTCAATTTTTCTTCACCTATGTCAGTGTAGGTTTTAAAGTTTTGGTTATATTATTAAATATTTATGATACGAAAACTGCGTTTTATATTAATAAATTAGCTTCACATGTTTTTACACCAGTATAAAGCAAGGTTTTAACAGCTTTTTTTTCTTCGATCTGACTACGCTATTGGCCCAGCAAGACCTTAAACAGCTTCACCGGATTACTAAATGCATGCGTTCCAAGTCGTTCGTCAGGGATAGTGAGCAACCTAACTCCTCTATATATTATACCCATATAAGCATATAGTTTATTTTAGGGTGCATTGGACACCTAACACCAGAAACATGTGTTCGCTACTTCATATAATTTTTTTAAAGTGAAAATGGGTAATTGTTGCGAGATTGGTTACTCAGTCGACCGTGTAAGGGAAATCGTGCTCAGTAACTAATAGTCACAAAGTTTTCAGTTTAATGAATAAAATAAGTAGATAATAAAACCGTTACTTTGTTGTTATCAGTAACAAAATTGGTGAAGGTATGTTTAAGCCAAAAGCTGCAAGTCAATATTCTATGCGTTATGTAATCTATGTTAGATATGTATGTGGTAAAAAATTGTACATACATTGTTAATTGTACTTTAAGTTTAAAATAGGTGGTAAAGTTACTTCGTTTTCATGAAAACGGTTTTGTTGTTTTACAGAAATTATGTTTGTTATATAGATTATTTGCGTATTTGTCATATTTTTTGCTAGCTATAAATAGATATCTACAATTTAGTTTGCATTGTTTATTATTTTAAAGATATATTTTTCGTAAGAGAAAAAAATTGTACTTTGTAAATAATGGTATCCGTTTACTTCCCTCTCCTACGAATGCGCATCCCGCATGTTACATATCGCGTAGAGTGTAACGATTATATAAATCGTAGCTTCTTAAAGCTTGGGTATATTTATACTAAATGAAGGTACCGTGATATTTTTTCAGAGAAAGATGTAGTGTCTAAAAAATAAAACAAAAAGTATTTGTTTGATATCTAATCAGTAGGTTTTGCACGATCCCACTCAATATATACAGCCGATTTAATTAATTATCTCAGTTATAGTTTTCTACGATAACAAGTTCTTATATTATTGCAAAAGTATAGTACCACTAATTACTGGGCGAGTCTTGATATTATCAAAGTAAAAATATTACCCATTTAGAAGCCCTTTAGCCATTTATCAACATCTATCTAAATTATTCATATAAGGCTTGGAATGCCAAACAGACAGATTGTCACATGTCAATAAAAAGTTAAAACGATTTTAGCATTCTAATAGTATTTTTTCCGTTACTGGAATAAGAATTTCGTGTTAATATTGATCACTAGTCCGAGTCGAAAGAAAACACACGGCTTATGGATAAATACCACAATCTCGCACGCCTATTTTATCAGCAAATCAAATAATTTACACAAACACGTTGCATTGGCAATAAAATCAGTTTATCATTTCGGTTTAAGAATGTTTTAAAGAATTAGTACAAGTTATTCATAATTACATTCTATATGTTAGATTTATTAAAACATAGTATTTAAGATCGCCTTTTAGTATAAGTATATTTAGTTTAAGCCTATAAGTATATCTCCTGTATACGTTTCATATTAGCATTTGAATTGCCATTTGTTACCAGACTGCATAGACGGAGTGTAATATTGTTTGTTATCTGTTTCCGTTCTGTATCTGTATCTATTTTTTTTTGCATGCTCTATCGGGAGTTTTTGGCGAGATTTCTGTCTGTCATGGATTTTATATTTTATTCGTAATCTTGTGTTACGTCACTCTATATTGTGTAAAGTTGGCGAATGAAAAATAATACCACAGACCATGAAACTTTGAGATGCCACAAAAATTCCCAGGAAAGTTGTAACAAGAGAACCACCATCTTGTTATAACGTTAAAATACCCGTACGACACTTGAATATCGATCTCCTGACTTATCCTGACAACACATGGACTTTTCAAAAATTTATTTAATGATTATTCGAAAATTAAGAAGATAAAATATGTCTGAAATATTATATGGAAGATTTGGCGCTTAAGCCTTTACATTAACTTGGACTTAGAAGAAAACAGACTAAAGAAGATTACAGACTATACACTACAGACTAAAGAATACATAAGAACTATTCGTATTGCCAAAAGAAACGACTTGAAAATTAAGATAAAGAAATGCTTAAAAATTTACGTAATATTATATAGAAGATTTGGAGCGTATGCTTTTGTATTAACTTGAACATAGAATAAAACTCACTACAGATTATACAAGAACCACATATATTGACAACTTCAGAATTGGCAGTATGGATTAATTCCTTCGCCTGTCCTATTGGACGAATATTATTACTACTACTAACGTCGAAACGGCTTTATGGATTTTAACATATGATGTTTAGAATAATTAGTCTTAATTCTAAGAGTGACATACCTACAATATTTAATAATAAAAATAGACTGTCTGTGAATAAAAATAGTGTTGCAGTTAGGTGTTTATTTTTCTTAAATATAAATAATTCCTCTTATATGTATACATTTTTTTACATGACAAATAAAAGTGATTTAATAATTAAATTCAGAATCTTTGTTTTGTTTCTTAGTGAAATAGTAGAATTTGGTAAAGGCATATGTTGTAGGTAAAAATATAGTGTTTATAATTTAAATATACAGCTATTTTATAAACGGCTAGGTACTAAAAACATAATAATCTTATAAAGTAGAATGTCACTACTTTAAATAAAATCATTAAACGCATTTTACGAGTTTAGCTTAATTCAATATACCTTTTAAGTTTAGCTCCGCATATGTTAAATACATTTATTGCCATAAAATCAGTGAACAAACATTAATACAACTATATATAACTGACTCAGTTTTATCTTTCGTATTGGACAAATAAATTACGACTAATAAAAACAGAGTGAGGTATGTCCAATGTATGTAAGTATATATAAAACTTTCACATGAATGTTACGACATGAGATCAAGTCATAATCGACTTAGCTTGCTTGTTTGAATGACAATATGATTTGATAGTTAATTATGAATATTAACAGACATGCAATTTAATGATGGTATCAACTGTTAAATACAGTTCGCGTATTAGAAAATACAAAATGAACTAACTGTCTCTGTCGGTCTTATCTGTATTTAAACAAAAAGACGATAATTTTATAATAAACTAGCTGTGCCTGCGACTTTGACCGCGTGAAACTTGATGTATTAAATAGTAATTAATAGTTATCTAAATGTATTAAGTCCATTTACTACACCATTTTTCTCTCGTACTTACGCCGCGTCGTCATTATAATTATAATAACTTTTGATAGAAAGAAAGAAAGATACATTTATTCATCACATACAACATAGATTACATATACAAAAAGCACAAATTAACGTGAGACGAGACGTGTTGCATGAGGTGAAAAGGATTTTATCTCAGCATTAGTTGCAGGCTTGCATGTAGAAGCATTGCAGCGCTGGTTTTCAGACAAAGCCTTTGTATTATTATGACATACACAAAATTACAAATATAAATACTCGGGCATATTTACAATACGATTCCAAATTAATATTATACACGCTCTAAATACTAAGTATTAAATATTAAGCCCTAAGTACTGCCTACACACAATACAATATATACCATTTTCAAACAACAACACACTAGCTCAGAGATCACATGGAGTAACCAGATTATCCAATTTATTCACTTACTAAGTTCTATGCGACGCTTGCCATGCTGATAAATGGTCTTTTAAATTAATTTACAATTAACTTTTAAATTGGTCTTTTAAAGAAAATTTTTCTCTTAAGTTAAGTGCTTACATATATGGTGATTGAGTTTTGAAATATAACTTCAATCGAAGGGCATATTGAGGGCTCTGAAATTTTGATCCACAATGACTTTGTGTGACGAAAAATAGAGGGAGGAGGGCTGGTTTTATTGATGCAGTTTCCTCACGGTTCCTAGAAATTGTTAAATAGAGAGATTTCATTATTTATTTTAGCTATCACTAACCAATAGTTTATATTCTAAAGATCGAAGAGGATAAAGCACAGTATACACATAGATGTATATTATTTTATGTAAATAGATGAATGATAAACGTAATCTATGTTATTCAGACTGCTTGACAAATAATTAAAATGTTTCCTTGTAATAGAAAAGATTCACTTCTATCGTGTGTCTTTAAGACACACTTTGTATTTTTTATATATATTACGTCCACGTTGGAACAGTGTATTTTCATGGTTTCTTGTCATTTAAATTTTATTTTTAGTGCAATTTACATTAATGTTTGTGATTGACTACTTTTCTGTTTAAATTAGACTCGTGAAAAATTATTAAGTACCTGTAAATTATTTAGATACGAATTGCTACTTATTTAAAAATCGACGGTTCAATTATATACTTTATCTTTTACATCAGTACCACTATATTTAATTCGAAATAAAGTGCATTACCGAACAAGGAATTAATGCGTTCACATAAAATTTATTCGGCGATTATCTTAGGTATTAAATATTTTTAATTAGTGCTTAACGGTATTTCACATTCCGACCACATATAATAAATACCATAGGGCTCTTTAATAGTGATTCATTTTGGAATTTATGTAAAGATTTTTATATCAGTCTTCGGACACAACATAATACTTTTGTTTTTTGAAGTGATTATTTCTTTAACGTCTGTCATTAAGCGACAATTTTTTAAGTAAAGTATATTGTATAGGAGAAAAAACGCATGGGTTCTCATCACCGACGACCTCGATACGCTCATGATGTATTGCACTTGTACCAAACACTATATATTCGGTTGTTTGAATGTTTTTTTTTTTTCGAACTGACTACTCTATTGACCCATCAACGTCTTAACAGCTTCACCGGACTAATTGTTTGTATTGTTGCAGGGCTAGAATCTTGTGATTTTTCGTCATCGATGACGGTGACATGCTCGTGACATATTGCGCTTTCGTCTGACTAGCGAGCGACGCGTAGTATAGCGGTTTTTTTTCGAACTGACTACGCTACTGACCTAGCAAGGTCTTAACAGCTTCACCGGACTACTCAGTGTTATTATAGCGTAGTATAGCGGCCTGTGTAAGTGTAATCTTGATATTTTGTATTGATCTTGTACAACCCTACATATTCTTGATTAATTACTAAGCTGTATATATTGCTTCGAGTGCCGATAGACTTGGTAACTAGAGTAATATTAATCATGTCCATTTATAAACTATGGAATTTAAATAATTCATGATAACATTGATTTACGAATTCAGAAAATTACACAGGTATTCCACTGTTTTCAAATTTCATTTCTGTTGGCAGTCTATATGACTGCCTCGACTTTTTTTAGATAAAATATATAAACAAATAGTACACCATATTCCAATAATGCTACACATTTCTTATCTTAATTTGTTAAAGAAGGTATCTCGTGTGTGTTTTTGTGTTTGCATGCGCTATTCTCTCGAACTGTCAGATTTCGAAACTTCTTGCATTTTGTGGTCCGTTTATTGAGGAAGTGTATAAGGCTCTATAGCTTCAAGCTAAAACCCTTAAGAGAGAAATAATTACAACACAATGTATTAGGAAAGTACGCCAAGTGACAACAAAGTAATAATACAAGCGAGCCTTTTGGTGCGGCGTACTGTTTTAAAGGTTTAAGTTTGAAAAAAATAAATAAGACTAAAACAACAGGACATAGCTACTAGTAACTTTATATTTATACATAACTATTTATTACGAATGTTATTTTATAATTTTTTTGGGCAACTAATCATTATTACTGCCATTGTCGTGTTGTTAATAATATTACAAACGTCGTGTCAATATTTCAATATTCTAACAAGACGGCGGTTCCCTTGTTAGAACCACCCAGGGAGTTTTTGTGGCATCTCAGAATTTCATGCTCCGTGGTATTATTTACCATTCCCTTCACTTTTGCACAATAACCCAACTATATTACGTAAATCACCACCAAATTTACAAAGTATAGAGACAAATAACACAAGATTATGAATAAAATATAAAATCAATTACATGACAGACTAAAATCCCGCCAAAGGCTCTAATTCCGAATGATTATATATGTTAACCTCTATATCATAAACTGTATGTTAATTATACGTAAAATATAACCTTTCTCCGATATCATAAATTGATTAGGTAATTAATCATTGATGATTTAACTTTTAACATTTATTTAGAGCTACGGCAAGAAACCGTGTTACCTAAGTGCCCAGTTTATTATGATTAATATACATTATCAATTAATCTTTAATTTATGAAGATAGGTCATTCGTGACCGATGGGTGAATTACGATCGTACGATGAATAAGTTTATGTGAAGAGCGTGAAGCAACGATACTTTAACTTATATATAGCTTATTCATGAGCCACGGATCAAACACACACTAGAAGAATTCGCCTAGTAAATTATTTCTTTACCTTCGCGAAGTGCCGCTTATAACTGTTATTATTGTTGCTCGATTACCATTTTATTGAGATCTAATAATATAAATTACTCACGGATGACGTCATATGCTCACAATTACCGAATAAGCCTTTCTAGATGTATGATTATTTATCTTGGAATATTATATGAATGTTAGCGGAACAGATGTTTGTCTGAGTAATGTTTGTTACACTTTTGAGATATTAAAACCTTGCATGCAGAAGGGCATTGGCTATTTGCAACATTGTAAGTCATGTGTGGGAATAATGCAAGAAATTAGAACGGTATATGAATACTAATAATTATTCTTGTAATAAAATTGCACAATTTTATACATGGGCATTTAATTTCAAACTGAATATCAGTGATATCCTATTCTTATTAAAGTCATAAAAGTTACGTAAAATCTCCACGCGAATAACTTTTTTTTTGTTACGCGAAACTTTTAATATCTGATATCTTCTAGGATACTCATTGAAACAGTATAATGTGAAAGACAACTGTGGTCCACATTGAATGTGCAACATAACTAAATTGAATATTAATATTATAAACCAGTAATTGTATGAAAATGAACGGTTGTTTGTTACTCGATCTCGCAAAAACTACTCGATGCATTACTTACGTTATCTTAAATCTTTATATATAAATTTCTTCTGTACGTGTGTATGTCACTAAACTCCTCCTAAACGGCTGGACCGATTCTTGATGAAATTTTATGTGTGTGTTCCAGTGGATCCGAGAATGGTGTAGATTTACAATTGGATCCAGTAGGTGGCACTGCGGTTGACTCTAGGATTCTTTCTATTATCAAGGCAGGGCAACGTCCGCTCGGCTAGCTAGTATGCATATATAAATCTAGGGTCGTGATGTGTGTCCAAGATGAACTGCGAAACTACTCTATCGATCTTCATAAAAATTGGCATTTTATATAAATTTTTTCATTGCCTGAATACTCAGTTAAAAATTTTTTCCTATAAATAAAATCTAGCTAAATCGATTTATCGTCTCCGAAACTACCTACATACAAAGTTTCTCGAAAATAGATCACACCGTTTCCGAAATCCTGAATATATACAAATATAAAAAATATACAAGAATTGCTCGTTTAAAGGTATTAATTAGATTTAGTCCAACTTGAGAGATACGAAAAATTATATTTCGATTTATAACGTCAATGTTAATTACAAATTAAATCATTGTAAATGTTGATTATTGTTATTAATTGTACGTTTCACCAGAGTCGAACAGATGGCGCCTTTAATTAGTTTGTTGACAGAAAACTGTAGGACCGACTGCTATAGATATCTCATAGACGGTGCTACGTTTTAATTTTGTTTTTTTTTTTTTAACTCCAGTTTATTTTATGGTGCACGTGTTTTTTTGAATTTAATATGTAATAACTAAGCCGCAGTAATAATATAGGTTACATATTATAATAAGCTATAGTTTATAATAATAATCTATATAAACTAATACAAAATCTAATTTAAACGAGCAATTCTTATATATTTTATATTGTTACATATTCAGGATCTCGGAAATGGCGTCAGCGGTTTTCGTGGAACTTATTATGTAGGTGGTTGTCGGGGACAATGAATTGATCTAGCTAGATTTCATTCATAGAAAACTTTTTTAAACTGAGTTTTCAGGCAATGAAAAAATAAAGCTAGAATATAAAGGTAAATTTCACCGCCGCTGTCAAAACAAAAATAGCTCAGACGGAAATCGGCGGTTTCGAAAATCCGTCTAAGCCCAGGTTAAATCCGAGTGACAGCAGAAGGGATATCTTATTTTAATTTTTTTTTTTTTTGATAGAATATGCTAATTTTGTGAGGCACACCTAACAGTTTATTTTAATTTATAAATGCTTTTTCGAAGAACCGAGCTAGGCTCGATCTTCTTTTTTTTTATTGTAGCACGGCAAAATGACTGCACCACGCCAGATGGTAAGCTCTAAGCTCAGTACAATCCAAAAACAATAGCGAAACATCGTTTTTTTTTTTTTTTCGAAATGTCTACTCTATTGACCCAGTAAGGTCTTAACAGCTTGACCGGACTACTAAGGCGAGCGCTTAAGGCACTCAGCCGATTCCATTCTGGCAACCAGCTCAAGGGTGCACGGCACACCTCGGCCTGGCTGTTGCCTGTTGCATACAAAATCACGACCTATCTTAGCTAACCTAGCTAACTATTCATATATGTATGAGTTGTTGAAACGTATCTATTCATATATGTATTAGTTGTTGAAACGTATATGTGTACCAAGCATACACCATTATCATACCGACCTGCAAAATGCTGGATGTACACAGGCTGATCCAGAAACGCGACGCGCAGAAGCGAATGACTATTACGGGCTTTTTCGCCATATACATGGTGGTTGTGACACAGTCGGGCTGTAAAACCCTACCACCTCAATAGGTCTAGATACCATTATTTATATTGACATAAATACTCGTATAACGATAAGTGTCAAGTAACGTTGAGAAATTGTACCATCTGAGAATATCTCGGCGTGCACGGCATAAACTGTAAAATCCTAATTGAAATGTAAAAAATGTTAATATGAGTTTGTTTGTTATGTGTTCATAGTATAACTCCATATGTGAAACTTTCTCAGTAACCGTACCATTGTTTTCTATGATTATTTTACTGAAATGATCCGTAAGGATTAATTTGAAAAAGGCAAACCGACTTAAGAGTTAATAAGTTTTGAACCCCTGTACTCTTGAAAACCATAATTGTTTAAAGTCCATACAAGCAAATGATTCACTAGTCAACAGATGAATTGGCTCGAAATTTAATAATTATGCTTATTACCCATATTCGGACAGCGATTGCATTATACAACATTTTTTGAATACGATGGATGGTATTAATTTTCAATTATATTTCGAGGTATTTCGTAAAAAAAAATAGACATACGTCTTTTCAATGCCAACATAATACTGATTATTTTATTAATACAGGTATTTGTGTTATGGTATAGTTAAAAATAATTCTGTTTTAAACTGCACAATGATTATAATAAAAATAGACCAGTTATTATACTTTTTCCAAATATAGCTTAAAACTATAAATTTCTTGTTCATTGTTCAGGTTATGAATGAAATTTAGACACGTATATCTCAAAATGAGAAGGGGAAGAGGAAGAAGGAATAGGGAGGGATGTGGACCTCTGGCGCTTTCACTTACCGAACGAAACGCAACAATGCAAGCACTGTTACTTCACGTCGATTTTCTGTAAGAACGTGGTAGTAGAAGTACTACCCCGGACGAGCCGACCTATTCATGCTGAAAGCAGTTATCGTTTCAACGTGACTCTACTCCCTACCCACCTCGCAAATAATTAAGAAAATCGTTGGTACAATTTCGATTTTATATGTACGTTTGCGCCAATTTTTTATATGAAGTTTCATTTAGATTTTATAGTTTAAGTTACCAAGATTATATTAAGTTATTCCTTATTGTCATTTCGGAAAAGGAGCAGTGAAATAAAAATTTATTGAATTTACCAATTGTCAGCATTTTTTACGACAGACTTTTGGGCTAACAAAATTGTTTACAGGAGTTGTTTTAAACATAAAACTCTCATTCGGCTAAATAAATATTCTACCCATTTACAAAATTTCAACATAATCTAATGAAAATAAAAGGTAAATAATTTCCAAATTCCCTTTTACGATTTTAAAAGTATTTAAGCTGACTTTATTATCCTTTCAATTCAGACATAATGTAGGATTCCCGACTGCAAAAGTTTATATTTTACTTTTAATGCAATCGCGCAATTATTTTTAAATTAAGACAACCATACATTTTTTAAAGTCAATATTTTCTAAGATCTCCTTACTGTCTTCCGTTTCTCTCTTTATTTTATTTTCTTTAACAATAAAATTTCCACATTTTAATAAGATTATTCAAAACACAAAACCTTGTCCTGGCAACAAAAAAACAACTATCGAAATGGCTTCTGAAAGGATACGATTACGTATATTCAGCAATTTATTTATATATATATATATATTCCTTCTTAGGAAAATTATATTGCATATGATAATAACTTGTCACTTATATGTTATTTCTTAAGCAGACTAACACATTGACACAACTTTGATAGTATACAGAAATAATTTTGTTATTAAATCTATATAACACAATCAGAATTGCCGGTAAGTGAACCACGACAATTCAAAAGCCTTGAAGTCGGAATCTACTATGCAAACATATGGTCACTCCAGTACTTCTTTTATTGATTTAATGACAAATGACCGTATAAATCAACCTTTATACTATAATAGCAGACCCTGTAGTCTCTTTTGCCTTAATTTTTTTTATATATATGATGAAAATACAGCTTATTTGAGGCTCAACGCGTCAAAACTACAAAACTGATTGGCATTAGACTATAACCATTCAATTTTTGTTTCCCAAACTGGCTACACAAGGTATTAACAGCTTCACCGGACTACTAAAGCGAGCGCTTAGGGCACTCAGCCGATTTTATTTGCCAACTAGCTTAAGGGTGCACGGCGCACCTCGGCTTGGGCTGTTGCCTGATACGTGCAATTCGCGACATATCTGAACTAACCTAAGTTAACTATTCAAGCATATATGAGTTGTTGGAACATATATGTGTAACAATCATACGTACCTCAGCACCTCTTATACATATTTCATATCGGAAATATAAACTAATTCAGTTCGATAAGGGAAAGAAATAAAACCCTTCCACTTTCATGTGTAAACGCGTATGCGTGCACGTGTGTGGAGATGATATGTGTATGTGGCAGGTGATGTGTGCAACAAAGTGACTTCACTTGTATTCTTCATTAAGATAGTGAAGCGAGAAGTCTCAGTTGATAGCGTGTTCCGAATTGCAACTCGTTATATATACTCGTACATTATAGATCACTGTTTTTCGTAACACAAACTTTTATATTTCTTTCAAAGTTTATAAAGTGATCGTATTCTCTATAATTGCTCAGAATGAATAACTGTATCACAGATGTTGATTGTCTATAGCGACCTTTTATTCAATGCGTCAAGTCTATGAATCAACTAATATTAAGATACAGTACAGAGATAAAAGCTTTATTAATTTGTCATCTAATATCATTTCGTATGTTTCAATCGATAGACATCGACAAATTTCATGACAGCGTCGTTTGCATATCAGTTGCAAAATTGTTAAAAATTAATAATATTTTACAAGTAGTTAATACGGGAAAGCTTATCGAGCAAAGAAATAAATATTTGCAATGAATATTATAAAGCCACATTTAAAATATTAGGCAGTATTAAGATTACGACTGGCTGGCGTCGTACACGTCTATAAGAATAAATCTGTTTCCATTATTTCCAATGTCTTTTTAAATGTCACAAATATGTCATTAAAAACGTATAACGGTCTTAATTTCAAAATAACCAAAATAGAATTAAAATGTAGAATATAAACTTTAGCAGACGGGTATCCTACATTATTTCTGAATTGATAGGATATTAAAATCATCTGAAATACGTTCAAAATCGTAAAAAGGAATTTGGAAATTATTTACCTTTTATTTGCTTTGTTATTTTATTATATGTTCGTACTGTAAACTGAAGATTTGGTCAGATTTTCTTCGTTAGTACAACCGTCGAAGCTGGGACGGATAGTTCGCTATTTACAAAACTAATAATTTAGGTTTTTTTCTATTATAACAATCATTTTACGCCTTTTATTGTCAAAAACCTACACAACAGTACTTCTTATGTGGGTATAATATAAAACGGAATTATTTGTTATTTGTCTGGGTTAATCTTTATACCATTTTGACAAAACTCCAATTGGCAGGCAGAGAATTTTTTAAAATATTATATTACTGGCTAAAAATCGATGATGGATTAAAAAGTAATGACGTCGTTTAATTTACTAGAGACATCTTCGATTTGGTAAGAGGTCTATAGATGACAATAATAAGCAACGCAAACAGTTAATCCCAAATTAATCCAAATAATTTAGAAGCATATTTTTTTATATATATCATAGGAGGGAAACGAACAGGTGAGTCACCTGATGTTAAGTGATCATCACCCTCCATAGACACTAGCAACACCAAGGGAGTCGCAAGTGCGTTGCCAGTCTGTGTTGGGGAGAATAGTATGGGAACGGAGAGAGGAGGAGGAAGGGGAAAGAGGGGGATATGAGGCTCCGTCGCTCTAAATGACCGAATGAAACGCAACTGTAAGCACTCTTCACGTCGCTTTTCAAGTCTACGTTGAATGGTTCAACTAAAATCAGATTTTAATATAAATTAATCTAAACAACTTTTTTAGTTTCGTTATCTAAGGTTTAAAATGTTTTTGCAATTTTTTACAAATTCTTAACTGCCATGGTTTCTTAGACGTAGATTTTAGATTTCAATTTATCAAAGTGATTACTGAAAAATGCGCTAATAAATAAATTAATTAATGATAAATATAGCCCAAAGTAATAAAAAAAATAGACAAGGATAAGGCATTTTCTATATATGTAATAGCAATATATTAGTCAAAATATATGTCTGTGTATAAAAATACATTGTAGTTTCTATTATGACTCGCACGTAAGCCGAAATTTGCGTTTTAAACATGAAATGTAGGACTTATTTTTGCTATCACATTGCTCTTGCGAGATACTTCAATAGAGGGAAGATCGCATCACGATGTTTTTTTTTACACCAAAAACTTGAGTCCATGATCTAAATTCTCATCATAATAAATATACTTCAGTCCAAGACGCGGTGTATAATAATCACCGGCTTGCTTAGATATTCAAAAAATGAACGTATCAATACATTATTGTATCAAATAAAAAACATACTTGTTCAATACACGTTATTATATTTGTATGTTACCATTTATCAATATAACTACATGAGATCAAAAATACCATTAATGAGATTAAGTACCATGTCAGAACCATCCGACTAAAACATCTAGAAGTGATTAAAATAAGGTCACCTCGATAAATCAAACCGTTGAACGGAATCGGTTTTGATTAACATCACTGCAAACAATGACAGCTGACAAAATGCATGAAATTTGATTAGACTGCTAACATGAGCTTATGTAGCAATCAAATATTATTGAGTTTAGTTTCCTGACACGGCGACGTTCAATATTACATATATCATTCCAAGTATAAAATAAAGTCGTGTGCTACGTCTGTCTGTCTGTTCGCAATAAACTCAAAACCTACTAAACAGATTTTCATGCGGTTTTCAGTAGTAGATACAGTAATTCATGAGGAAGGTTTAGGTATATAATTTGTTAAGGTCTGTTCATTATAAGAGCGGAATAACGTCCGCCGGGCCCGCTATGTTAAAGTAAAATTATGAGCCCAGATAGTAAAGTAGATAATAGGTATTCTAAACTAAATCACAACGTATCTTACAGAACTAATATCATGCTTATATTCTTCTATTTCAGTGGTTTTCAAAGTGAAGGCCGCGACCCCTTAGGGGTTCGCGGAGCCTCTTTAGCGGGGTCGCGAAGTGAAGTTCTATAACTGATTTGCAAAAGACTGAGAAAGCTACTGCAGTAAAAACATAAAGTTTTAAAAAAATTAAGAAAAGTCTAACTAAAGGACATAATCATTTGTATTAAATAAACAAAAAATAAAAACTTACGAGAACTCTTAAGTATTATCTGAACCTTAATGATAAAAATGAATAAATGTGTTAAATTGAATATTTGTCTCAAAATAAAATACATGAAAGAAAAGCAACGGGTAAGGGAGTCGTGGTTATGGGGTGGTCGCGGGTAGAGTGGCGGCGGGTGGGGGGATCACGGGTTAGAGGGTTTGCGCAATATTTCTTAATACTAAAGGGGTCATGTCAAGAAAAAGTTTGAAAAACACCTTTCTATTTGATACAGAAAATACATTAGACAACATAAAAAGAACGAAATATAAGAACAAAAAAAAATATTCGGCTGCTGACGAGCAAACTGATAAGTAAGACTTACACTATTTACTGTAATAAATAATTGAATACTTAAAAATATATATAGAAATATTTATAATAGAACGGTAAATTTCTAAATTAATAAAGACAGCAAAAAATCAAATAATATTAAACATCTCAAAGAATACAAAATGAAATGATAAATGATCAGTAAGATTATAACGTGAATAGAATTTGTAATTATAATTGATTACGTGTAAAAATTTAAAGAGAATGCCAGTTTAGAAGACATCTAACTACCCTTTTGTATTAAAGAGTCTATCAAATATGTGTAATGAGCCGTATTTTGGATCGAGTCATGCATAGCGAGATTTGAAGTAGGAAATATGAGATATTTGTTAAGAATGAATATCTTAGGAAATCATAATTTAAAGTTCCATATACAAATAAAAAAATGGAGAATTTACGAATAGCATGCTGTTATACGAATTCTAATAATAATCTCTATTCATATTATAAGAGGTAAAGTTTGTGAGTTTGTGACGTAAGTGGTAATCTCAGGAACTACTGGTGTGAATTGAAAAATTCTTTCAGTATTATATAGCACATTTATCAGGGAAGGTCATAGGTTACCCATAGGAGCGGAACACTAATGAAGAATGTTTTAAAATCGGGTTCTTCTTGAAAGCTTCCGCTGCGTGTTAGCGTTAGTTCAAAGTAACTATTTCACGCGGAGGAAGTCGCGGGCAGAGGTTATTAATTAATAATGATAATAATATTATAAGGAGGTAAAGTTTGTGAGGTTGTAGGGGATAATCTCAGGAACTACTAAACCGATTTTGAAAATTGTTTTGCCAATAGACCGCCACGTTATTTTTGAATGTCGTAGGCTTATATTAACCTGAAAAATGATAAGACTTTTTTGTGGTAGTCGGATTTGCAAAGTAAGACGGAGAAAAAGCGTACAAAACCTACAAGTATTTCCTTCACAGATTGTATTTTATAAAGACACCTTCTGACTCGTGTCTACTTGATTAGGCGGTAAACATATATAAAAAACTACTTTTTGTGACTTCAATGTAAGAGTTATGAATGTATATGCTGTCGGTGATGGTTTTGTAGACATTATCAAGCTTTACAACTTTTCTCTAGAACTCAATCATATATCATCTTTAAGGCAGAGTTCGTAAGAAACGTTTTCCTTTGACCGCTTTTTCTCCGTCTTACTTTATAAAGAACATATCGCAAATACTTATCCATGCTAATTATTGTTGTTCTTTTTTTAAATTCTAATATACATGTAAAATATAAGATAGAATCTACTTACTAACTGACCCCCAATCAGGATAAGCTCTGTTGTTAAACCAGCCATCGTATCGCTGTTTCTCGTAATATATTTCTGTAAAGAAAAAGTAATATTATATAAATTTATAAACCATAATAGTGAACGGAAACTGTCTTTTTTTTATTGGAACACGACAAAGTGACTGCACCATGCCTGATGCTAAGCATACTACAATCCAAAAACAGTGGCGACCACTGAGACACAGATCATCCATCGTCGGTCGCCGCTGTCATGCCGGCCATAATGACGAAAGTGACCCAGTACTGGATATGCACAGGCTGATCCCGAAACGCGACGCGCAAAAGCGAGTCACTATGACGGGCTTTTTCGCCATGTACATGGTGGTTGCGACCCAGTCGGGCTGTAAAACCCTACCACCCAGCTATCGCCATTGCCTCGTTCGTTGATCAGCAGGGTGCAACACGTGCAGATGAGGTTGGCTTGGGTGTCTCAAGTCTTAAGATGTTACTCGACACCCCTTACACCCACCTTTTTACCTATTATAATATTCTCATAATTTCAGAATAAAATTTGAATAATCAGAAGTAATCAAATTAGTATTAAACTATCTAATGTTTGGATTTAGACACAGACAAGTTGTTATGTTTATATCTTCTTAAAATTGTAATTTATTTTTCATATTTATATTTTTTTCCATACTTTGTCGTGTTATTAAAAAAAGTTAAGTACATATTAAATACTTGCTTTAAAAAGATTTCGTACTTAATGCACCGCGCTCACCCGAAGCAAGTTCGCGTTATCCTTTTTTCGCAAGTGTAACCTAGGAAAGAAAAAGAAAAAAGCTCGCTCGTAACCAAAGCGAGACAAACGAGCAAGATGGCGAACATTCAGAGAGCGAGGTGCATTTAAAACTCAATCTTTTTTAAAACAAGTATTCAATACGTATTTAAATTTTATGTAGTAACAACGATTATGTTTATACTTTTTAATTCATTTTTCATACAACTTGTTCTTTTTTTTTTAATATATCATAGGTTATAGGCGTTTTACCATAATCCCATCTGTGTTAAATAACGATGTGATCTAAGATGATAGGCACGCTAAACCTAGAGGCGTTTGGCTCGCAAGTGTAGCTGCCGGTACACACCAACAGGTATTTGGTGATAGATTTTTAACGTGAGAGTGGTAGCTAGCCAGGAGGACTTAGAAAAAGCCCTACCGCCATTTTATGGTTTCAACACAATATTTTCGTCCACGGAAAGCTCCGAGTCAACACCCATCAACGCGGTGTTCGAAAACGCTATCCATGAGGCCCTAATCACTTTTGTCATCTCGTTTTAGAAGCTATTAGTGTACGGCCAGAGTGGAGGCTTAAATTAAGCGTCTAGCGTGGCGGGGCGTGCGGCGATCGTTTCAAACAGATGCATTAAGTGAGGTGTCCTGAGATGCGCCACGCTGCACGTCCCGCTGCATGTTCCGCTGCATGCCCCGCTGCACGCCCCGCTGCACGCCCCGCTGCACGCCCCGCTACATACCGTGTCGAACGTATATTCACTTAGGCAATACACTTTTATTTACAACTAGCGGGCCCGGCGGACTTTGCCCCGGTCTGATGATATAAGAAGACTTTGACAAATTATATACTCAAACCTTGTTCATGAAACACTTTATCGCGAACAGACAGACAGACATGGCAGAGGATTTTGTTTTATAATAAGGATAAATGAAGTAATCAAATATACATGTACCATCTTAAATTATCGAGTATAGTTTTTAAAGAATCAGAGTTGTAGTATTTCAAATGGTTGAGATAATTATCGGCATATATGCAAGAGAAACGTTCGCCGCATGCGAAATAGCCCGTCGAATCGTGTTTCGCGGATCTGAGTTGCAGATAAATGTGCACGGTTCAAGACCTTGCTCTGTTCGTTCTAACCGAGATGCATCGGTAATGAGCTCTTCATTACTCGATTGTAAGGATAAAGTAATAACGAAGACGTTTAATTATTTCGTGACATAAGTATGAGGGTAATTAAGAAATATGTTCGTGTATTTTTGTTTTATTTACGGTTGATGGCAATTGACATACAAGATTATAATTGTTGTACGTATTTAGCGTACAGTAGCTGATATTCACCCGTAACGTTGTGCTGTTTTTATTTAATATGATTTTTTTTAAATATGGTCAAGGGTGTTTAAGGTCTAAAAGTAACTTAGAATCATTTAATTTCTGCATCGAATGGTCATAGTACTGTGCCAATATGTTCAGTAGTTTTGACGTATTTGAACCTTCAAGTGACTGCATTTTCATTGTAATGTATATAGACTACAAGTTGCTATTAACAAATTGTGTCGTGTTTATTAGTTCGTGATCTCGCAAAAAATAAATGAATATATATGAATTGTTTATGTGACCAATCATAAGTTAAGAGACTTAATAGTATGAATTGTTGTTCTATTTGTGGTTGGTATTTTATCTAGACTGTCAGGTGTGGGTTTTGAAATTTAACAGATCCGTTTTATTGCGAGTTGGAGATTAATAATTTTGCAATGATGGTATTGTATATTTATTGTTTATTCATTTTAATTGTATTATAAAATGTATACTATTTTATAAATTGCTACGGTTATTCATTGGTCCAAATTATACCATAATTCATTATTTTTATAAATTTCAATATTATTGTGGTTGTTTTTGCTAAAGAGACGTACAAATAATAGATTACTAAATGTGAGGATCGAAAAATATGACGAATAGAGAATTATGAATAAGGGTTACAACTCATTGATGGTAAAAAAAATACCTGTTTCCAAATTCTTATATCAATACTAATATTATAAAGATGTAAAGTTTGTGAGTTTATGACGTTGTAGGGGGTAATCCCAGGAACTACTGGTCCGATTTGAAGAATTATTTCAGTGCTACATAGCTCATTTATCGAGGATGGTTATAGGCTAGATATCATCACGCTAAGATCAATAGGAGCGGAGCACCAATGAAGAATATTTCAAAATTGGAGTTTATTACCCTTCAGAGCTTCCGCTATGTGTTAGCGTTAGTAACTATTCCACGCAAACGAAGTCGCGGGTAGAGGCTAGTCAATTATAACATTAAAGACTATCGAAAATTACAAAACAAAAAAAAAGTTGAATAACAGCGGAGAAAATTATACTGAACCGCTTTATCTCCGCCTAGTTATAAGTAGCTTTATACTAGTTTTTCCGCCAGTCACTAAGTAATATTTGGAATTAGATGTATCAATCTATTATAATAAATTAGCTACTCCATAGATATTACATTTCGTGGGGTTTCGAATTTTTTCGATATTGCAGTGTTTATGCTGTTGTGGGAAACAACAAAAAGGTTACACTATCAAACTAAAAAATGTATTCAGGAAATCAGTTATATGAATCGGAAAAGGAAGCCCAAGCTTTAAGTACTTTCACTGCCTGTTTAATTAAATGAAACCAAGTGTTAAGTAATTTTTATTTAAAATCATTTCAATTACATTTTTGTTTTTATTTACGTAATTATAAGTCTCTTAAGTTTGTTTTTTCCTTGTATAAAGATATGATATTAATTGATATTATTTTAAAGCAGGTACAATGAAAAAATAAAAATATAATACCTAATTTTAAAACAAAAGACATCAAGTCAAAATATAACTTTAGCTGGAAGAGCCACGTTGAAGCTGTTACTGGTTTTAGCATGAATGGGTCGGCTCACCCGGAGTAGTACCACCCTCTCACAAAAAACCTACTTATAATAACAGTGCTTGCATTGCTGCGTTTCATTCGGTGAGTGTGAGCACCGGAGGTCTACCTTCCCTTCCCTCGGCCCTCTTCTCCTCTCTTCCCCTTCCCTCTTTCCTCCAAACTCAGGCTGGCAACGCACCAGTGACTCCCCTGTTGTTGCAAGTGTCTATGGACGACGGTGAACACCTAACATCAGGTACCCGCCAGTTCCTTTGCCCCCTAAGACAACCCTAATCCTAATTCTAAACCCGAGGATGATGATAATCCTAAATGGAAAAGTGAATTTGCCACGCTTTCTCATAACAACCACTCAATCGAACATTATGTAATTTTGCGTGCATGTTCTTAGACGTACACAAAAGCAGGTAGAGTACATTTCGTCTAGAGAAAAAACGTGCTGTCCCCGATCAAATATACATTAAACCGAGCGAAGTATCGAGCAAAAACTCGTTAAATACAAGCTTTTTTCTTAATGAATAGTGCCTTCAAACAATTCCTAGTTAATATGTAAACCTAGTTTCCAATGACTGGTTAGTAGTATTTCATAATGCGACAAATAAGCTGTAGTAATAAATATTGTTGAAACGGATATCGAGGGATTGTTGGCGAGACACCTGCGTGAGGACATATAACTGCATGTATGTTTCATGAGCAATTAAATACTTAGCATTCGCCATGAAACTGTTTTAAAATACTTGCAGATTCCATTTCATACCATATTATTACATTTATAAAGTTTAATTAGGCGATTGGCATACCTTAAAATGTTCACCGTTGATACGAAATAATTGTGGGAAAATATTTGAATTACCCAAGAGGTATCACTTCAGGCTAATTTTTACATTTTTTTTTGTCATATAGCAGGCAGGACAGGCGGGTCACCTGATGTTAAGTGATCACCGCCATCCATAGACACTAGCAACACCAGAGGAGTTGCGAGTGCGTTGTTAGCCTGTGTTTAGAGGGATGGGAAAGGGGGTAAAGGAAGAGAGGAGAGGAGGGGAAGGGGGAGGTGGGCCTCCGGCGCTCTCACTAACCGAACGAAACGCAACGATGCATGCACTTTTACTTCACGTCGATTTTCTGTGAGAAGGTGGTCTACCCCAGGCGAGCCGGCCCATTTATGCTGAAACTATTAATAGCTTCAACGTGGCTCTACCACCTACAAATCACTTTTGTTTTCTATAGGAAACTACTAGCTTTTGTTTGTGGTTTTGATCGTTGTAATATAAATTTAACCTATCCTTGGGAAATAATACTTGTTCTGGATGACACCCTATCTCTTTTCTGTACTCTTGACAAATATGACTGCGTTCCAGTAAGCGCTCACAACGCTCATGCTCAGTCTTCCCGTTCCACTTGCTCTCGAGCGTTTCAATCGTAAATACTAGTGGAACGCATTTATGGGCGTTTTGAGCGTTCAGATAAATAATACAAATGTCGATCTAGACAAAATAAAGCAAAATCCTTAAGAGGATATCAAAACTTAATTAACATATTTCATTTATGTACTTCAATACCATATGTTATGCAATATAGATATTCTTTACCGTATCAAATTATGACACATTTACGATCGCCATATTTATCGAAAATCCCGCCAATGTTGTCAACGGTCACATTAACCCACCTCCAGACTAGGGATGTTAAAAAATAATCGATTTTTATTTAAATCGGTTATTATTTTATTATAATCTATTTTTTATTATCGATGTTTATATTAGTATTAATTGATTTTTTAAAAATCGATTATATAAATTACCCATTTAAATCGATTTTCATAAACATCTATGCGACGAATGAAAAAAAACTCAAAATAAGTTCATTATTATTTACAATTGAAGAGTGAGCATAGTGAGATAACATAGTCGTAAAAATTTAAAATGTTTTCTAGCCGCAAAACACCTAGAAGCGGCTGGGGAAAGTATTATATAACGAAAAAGAATAATACCACAGCAATATGCATGTCCTGTTCGATAGAATGAAGAATTTTGTAGTAAAACTACAAATTTAAAAAGAACATTGAATGAAAACATCCCACTGCCTTACAAGTAACATGAGTTACTATATCTTATAATGATTGTTGTGGATTTTATGACAGCCAAATACCGCTCTCTGTAAAATTAAAAAAATTCAATAAAACTAAAAAGGTCTGTCATGCGAGTACATTGTACTCCAACATGTTCACTACAAATGTCTTATGGTAAACTCGACATCGATAAGTTTACAAAGCTATAAATTATTATTGAAATTATTCAATAAACAAACTCTTCAATTTTAATTTTGTCAAACACACTATAATTAATATGAAAATTTAAAGGGAACTTCATTGTTTTGAATTTTAAAGTTAGAATTAATAATGTTGTCATTTTATTAGGATGTTTATTATTTCATTTTTATTACGATATAATGTTTAGTAGTACTGAAAATTTCTATGGTATTTAGTTTCTATATTTTTTACCTTGAAAGTTTAAAGGAACATTCACTTTTATTTTGTTTTGAACTCGTTATTGTTGATACGTATCATTTTATTTGATTCTTAATCTGATATATTGTTATTTTGAATCTTTAGGTTTATTATAGGAATATGGAAAGCATGTCTATTCTTAAATATTATAAAAATCGATTTTTCCAGAAATCGTTTATTTATTTTCGATCGATTCCTAATTAATCGATTTTTTCCATTATTCTTACATCCCTACTCCAGACATGGGTCGTCGTGAGCTTCACGTGAGCGTATCTTATGACGTCATCAATGACGTTTTCGGCACGACCGCAATGATCGCGGTCGTCTAGTGTAACGGCGAAAAGGCTATTGTGAGCATTGTGAACATCTTGTGGAACGCGCCCTATATATGTTAAATTTCATGACGATCGGTTGAGTAGTTAAGCCTTGAAACTGTAACAAATAAATAAACAAATTCACATTTAATTTATTATATTAGTAAGGATATATGAAACTATAATTTTATATTACAAAATAGTTGCTAATTTATCATTAAGTTTGCTCTTCTGATATATAACGAATTTAACATATTTGTGCATAATGATGTTTACAAGCACTATAAATATATATTATGAAATTTGCATAATCCGTAATTTAACTGATTTGAGCAAAAAAATTTAAGAACTTTCACTGCATACTTCGCGCTAAAACGATTTTTTTTGGTAAGTGGTATGCCACACTGCTACGAATTATCTTTATTTACTGCAGTCCGATAAAGTGACAGTACTGTACAGTTCTAGTCAAACTTTTTGACCGCTGTGAAATATTTGCTCAAAACACGAATTCACATATAAAATACCTATTGCATGCGTGACATCGATAAAACTTAAAATTAAATAAATGCCAATATTACCTTCTTTAAAAATATTTTAACTTTGTTTTGTATTAATAAACTATGCACTATATTACGTGTAAGCTCGAATAAACGGACATATTCAGAGCGGTCAAAAAGTTTGGCGAGAAATGTGATGATAAGTAGATGGCCATTCAAAAATAATTGCCACCATCAATAATCTTGTAACGGATATATTCAGAGCGGTCAAAAAGGTTGGCGACGAATGTACGTGATGATAAGAACAGGTCCATTCAAAAATAATTGCTACGATCAAGTATTTTATAATCTATCGGCTGTCGTCGCTGTAACGCAAGCCTGCAGCAGCTGAATACTGAAATTTAAAGATTTGGTGCGATGTGGTTTATTACCAGTTGCATGATGTTCGTAGTCAGTCTAGTACAGAGAGACATATCCTTCGATCGCGCTTGGTCACTGGTTACGCCCTGATGATCCTATAAGTGTATCCATATAGCGGATATTACAAATGTTGCATATACATGGTAATCGTATTCCACTTGACTATAGCTACCATCCTCCTTCTTGTCTTTGTGTGTATGAAAGAAAATAAGGACAAAAGAGAATAAAATTGCATTTGTCGTTGTGCACACATCACGCAAAAACTGCTCAATAGATTGTGTAGCTTGGCTTAGATTAGCTCAATTAGATCGCAAATTACATGAACAGCCCAAGCCGAGGTGTGCCTGTACGCCCTTGAGCTAGTTGTCAAAATAAAATCTGCTGAGTGCCTTAATCGCTCGCCTTAGTAGTCTGGTGAAGTGTTAAGGCCTTGCTAAGCCAATAGCGTAGTCAGTTCGAGAAAAAAATACTCAATAGATTGCTATATATATATTTTTAGTTTTGCTTTAAAAATATCACGATATCTTCATTTATCTCTAGGGTTTTATGAAATTCTGATTTTTATAAGCACAATAAGATATTAAAATAATCTTGTGAACAAAGTATACACTTGTTTTTTTATGTTTCTTTTTTGAATTTGATGATAAACAAGCAATGAAGTCGCGAGTTGATGCTAGTAGTTAATAAGGTATGATGGACGTTACGATTAAATTAATAATACACATAAGTAGGCCTTGAATAGCTTTGATCAATAATAAGAGTAGGCGTGTACCTATTGACTTTTAAGTACATAATTATTTACATATAATAGTTTATAAGTTAGCTTAAATAATTACATAGATTAAGCTCCTCTCTTTTAGCATACTTCTTTACTTGACTTTAATTATAACTGAACTACGGACTGTTTTGTGAAAAATAGTTCCAAATTATAGTACACAAGTAACCACCCGCGAAATTGTCCGTGTTAATACTTTAACAGCCACATTGCTAATTTATGACTGGCCATAGTTTTTCTTGTGACGCCACAGTAATCATTGATGACCGAAGCGTAAAATTATTTACAATTCTAAAAATTCATGCGTGGTGGCTTAAATAGACATATTATTGCGGCGTGGCAGTCAAAGTGTTAATTATGTTTAAAAAAAAACTATGGCACTGAAAGAATTTTCGAAATCATATCAGTAGTTCTAGAGATTGCGAACAAATAAACTTTACATATCTTATACCTTTCAATGAGCAATTCTTATATATTTTTATATTTGTATATATTCAGGATCTCTGAAACGGCGTCATCTATTTCCGTCAAATTTAGTATGTTAGTTTCGGGAACAATAAATCAATCTAGCTAGATCTTATTCACAGAAAACTTTTTAAACTGTGATTTCAGGGAATGAAAAAATATAGTTAGAATATGAAGATAAATTTCACCGCCGCTGTCAAAACAAAAATAGCTGCGGTGGAAATTGGTTGCTCCGAAAATTCATGTAACCCCAGTTTGAATCCGAGTGTATATAATTTTTTTTTTTGTGAAAAATGATAATTTTGTAAGGCAAATCTAACAATGTCTTTTCATTAAATAAATAATTTTATTACTATAATTATAAGAGAGATATCTTTTTTAATGTAAAAAAATGCTAATTTTTTGAGGCAAACCTAATAGTTTATTTTTATTTAAATTTTTTTTTTTAAAGAACCGAGTTAGGCTCAGTCGCCCAGGTACTTTGTAATAGTATGACGACGAAAAGATAACAATTTAGTTCTCATTAAGTTATATAAAGACTAATAAACAAATGTTTTAGTGTTTTATAATGGGCTTTTTGTCTATGTCAACAACACTAGTTGTTGTAATTACATATCATTTTTTCCCCTTAAAGTAGGTAACTATTTCTTTTTCTTTATAGTCATGTATGACGAACGCATCTCAAGAGTGTAAAATTAATAGTACCGCTATTATGAAAGCCTATGGAGAATTCAGTCTTATTATATGCTTTAAATGCGATCTGGTTTAAAAATTGTACAGAGAACTCTTTTAATTGTATAAAGAACAGTATTTGCTTACTATAATATGCCTAACTGCTCTTAAAAATGTATTTAAAGATATCTACGTCACTATTTTTGGCGAGTAAATAAAATATATAAATGTGAAAATGTTCACACTTGAATACAATTTTCAATTGAAAGAAAAGTGTATCAAGTAACCGAAAATAAATATTATATTCTTAAATATAATTATAACAGCAGCTTTCCTTGTATTTTGGTTATCCCTCGGGTACAATATATATCCTTCGGATAAAAAGTATCTTATCTTCTGTTCTGTATTCAGGACAACGTGTATTTAATATTGTAAAATCTTATGACAATTTCTTGATTAGTTAAGTCTTGAAATCATAATAACAATATATATATAGTAGTCCGGTGAAGCTGTTAAGACTTTGCTGGGTCAATAGCGTAGACATTTCAAAAAAAAAAAAAAATATATATATATATATATGATCATGATAAAACCAGCGTAGCACCAATGAAGAATGTTTAAAAATCGTTTTTTTTTTCTTTAGAGAGCTTTCGCTGCGTGTTAGCAGTAGCCCAAAGAAACTATTCCACGCGGATGAAGTCGCGGGAACAGTTTTTCATAATAATAGTCAGAATAACATAAATGTTATTTTATCAAATTCAAGAGCTAAATAGGATTTTTTTTATTATATATGTAATTATAATGTATGTCTTGTAATTATGATATAAACGAAATTAGTATTAAATAGAATTATTAGTGAATCATTACAGTACAGTGGCCCTGATTCTGCCTTTCGTATTACCAGTATAGGTCATTATACAGCCTGTTGAGAACGACATATGTAATATACTAGACAATCTACGAATATAATTAAGGACAAAATCACAGTTTACATAATACATTTGCTATTGACCAGCATCTAGAGACTGGTTTATATCGAGAAACAATAAATAATGTTTGCTTACATTATAGTTCATTGCTGACAAGTGATATAAGTAGGTTAAAGCGACACGTGAGCATGAAAATTCATATTTATTGTTGAAAATGGACCAATATTACTGTAGTATAGCAATAAATTTAATATAAGTACCTAGACGACCGAGCCTAGCTCGGTTCTTTAAAAACATTTTTAAATTAAAATAAACTGTTTGCCTCACGTAATAAGCAGTAAAAAAAGTTAAGAAATAGAGAGATCTTGGTTTCGAACTGGGGTTAGACGGATTTTCGAAGCAACTATCTCCATCTAAGCTATTTTTGTTTTGACAGCGGTGGCGAAATTTACCTTTACATTCTAGCTATATTTTTTCATTGCTTGAAAACTCAATTAAAAAGTTTTCTATGAATGAATCTAGCTAGATCGATTTATCGTCCCAGAAACCATCTATATACTAAGTTCCATGGAAATCTCTGACGCCGTTTCCGAGATCGCCAATATATAACAATATAAAAATATACAAGAATTGCTCGGGTAAAGGTCTCATAAGAGAGAGAGAGAAAGAGATACTTAAGCGGATTCTTAGAATTAGAAATTCTAAGTGTAATTATTATTGAATAAAGTAAAGTGTTCAATTAGGTTCGTTCATGAATAAATACTGACAAAATTGTATGGATTTCAATATAGTAGATCTAGAAGTATTTCATAATATAGATATATACATAGAATTATAGAGGTCTATCCTTGTGCGCGTATCACTAAAAACAACTACATAGATATGTGTCTATTCTTTTTTACTTTTACGTCTTATAATCTTGGTACCTACTTATCTAAAAAATATTATTATTTATCATACAGATATATAGATAGCTTGATTTATCATAAAGAAACTAAGACTATTATTTTTTTATTATTTTCTTGCCGTGAATAAGTGGTACAAGCCGTGTCGTACTTATTTTTTATTTGTGTCAAAATAATAAATTATACACACGAAAACGTGGGTACCAGCTAGGGTTAAAATAAAATATAACTTTAAATACTATTGGTGTTATTACAAAAAAGTTAAATACGCATTAAATATTTGTTTTAAAAAGGTTTTGCACTAAATGCACCGGGCTCGCCCAAGGCAATTTCACGTTATCCTTTTTTCGCAAGTCTAACCTAACCTAACCAAAGCGAGACAAAAGAGCAAGATGACGAACATTCAGCGACCGAGATCCAATTAAAATGTAATCTTTTTATAGCAAGTATTCAATACGTATTTAACTTTTTGTAATAACACCGTTTATAAGTCTGTTATACGACTGCATATTTACCAAATTAGATAACGAATAAGTACATAGTCTGTGTGTGGCTTAGGCGAATAATTAGATTCAGTTATTCTAGTCGTTTTAGCAATCTCCGCAATTAGCAAATATAATATGTTACCCAGCCATTTCTGACATCGAATACGTGATATGGCAGATAGGAATCAGATTGCACGCATAACGTATTGATCGGTAGACATATCAGAAATAGTATTTATGGTCATGACATGTGACAGAGGTCTTGGACTGTGCTTCAATCACGCGTACCGATAGTATCTGAATGTATATTAATTATATATATAATATATATATATATATATATAATAAATATTAGAATCAAATTACACAGTTACTATACTTATGTATGCTTAAAATCAGATTTGACACATTTCGTTTGTTACAATGTTACTAAATTCAAAACATAGTAACCTTATTCTATTTATAAAGACATTTTGTTCTTATATAAAAAAAATAATTATCACGATAGCTTCATTTGTTATAAAGTTATTGATGCTTTATACAGAAGGAGAACAGATCTCTGAATTCGCAGTGTCTTTAAAGAATTACATATCTTTTAAGTGATGTTCAGTGATCTTTTTTTTCTTGCAGCTGAGGAGTAGGGCAAGCGGTGTGATACTTATGTTAGTTTGTAAATACATTATATTGTTAAGGTACTAAGCAATACGGACGAAGTCGCATGTATCAGCTAGTATATGATTATGTATGAATATATTAACGAATTGGTAATTTCCCAAGTTACGTACTGTAGTCAACGCAGTAGGGTAAGCTTAAAGAAACTTTGTATAATGCACAACAGTTAGGTAGGATGTCGAAAACGTTACTGAGTTGCGTCCGGCTTTTTTATTCGAACTGACTACGCTATTGGCCTAGTAAGGTCTTAACAGCTTCACTGGACTAGCTGCGTCGTAACTACTCAGTTATGCGTTCATAGTTCGGACCCTTCCTGGTAATTTTCGGTTCTCATCGGGCGGTCAACCCGTCTTACGTTGTCGGATAATCTTTCACATAGAAGCACTGTTACTTAGAAATAACTTAATATATTTTGAACCTTACAATTTTTACCGCAACTGTTCTTATACTGAAAGGTTGTAGTGTGATGTTTCATGATCAATCTTTTTTTTTTTTTTTATTGAAGCACGACAAAATGACTGCACTTTGCCTGATGTTAAGCATAGTACAATCCAAAAACATCGGCAACCACCGAGAAACAGATTATCCATCGCCGGTCGCCGCTGTCATGCTGGCCATAATGACGAAAGTCGCCCGGTACTGGATATGCACAGGCTGATCCTGAAACGCAACGCGCAGAAGCGAGTCACTATGACGGGCTTTTTCGCCATTTACATGTTGGTTGTGACCCAGTCGGGCTGTAAAACCCTACCACCCCGCTATCGCCATTGCCTCGTTCGTTGATCAGCAGGGTGCACCACGTGCAGGTGAGGTTGGCTTGGGTGTCTCAAGTCTTAAGATGTTACTCGACACCCCTTACACCCCAAATATCTATATCTATCTATATTTCTAATAGCTTTAAACGAGCAATTCTTGTATATTTTTATATTTGTATATATTCAGGATCTCGGAAACTGAAACTTAGTATGTAGGTGGTTTCGGGGATGATAAATCGACCTAGCCATATTGGTTGGCCTCTTATAAATAATTTTAATAGCTGCACTCCAAATAATGAGTTGTGTTTCTGGTTTGTACTTCATTGGTCGAGTACGGAGTATGCACATGCTATAAGCGACCTTCCTGGCTGACAACAATACCGCATAAGAAGATATATTTTAAATTCAAGAAAAATGGAACGATTTTCAAAATTTGACGCACCGCACTAATCTGTTTTTTTTTTTCAATATAGTTCGCTTGTTGCCACCGGCAATAAAGCATTGTGCTTTACGGTAGAAGTTTTTTCTATTAATTGACTATCTCCGAATATATCTTCGTCACCCGCTCATAGCAATATATATAGAAGACATCGCTCATCTTGCATGAGACGCTGCTCCGTGCGAGGTGCTAAGTTACAGGTCAGTCCACACTTACTATTTGGGGTTCTTGTTGTTTTTATTTATTTATAAGCAAGGCCATTTACCGCTCACCCGCCCTTCTTTATTTACACCGCATATCCTGGTGGGGCCTATTTTAAACGGTCCCATCAGCCCCTTCACATATTTTATTCATAGAAACTTTTTTTAATGAGATTTCAGGCAATGAAAAAATACACCTAGAATATGAAGGTTTGTCATGAAAATTTCGCCGCTGATGGGAAAACAAAAATAGCTCAGCTGGAAATTGGTTGCTTCGAAAATCCGTGTAACCTCATTTCGAATCCGAGTGTATATAATTTTTATTTTTATGTGAAAAAATGCTAATTTTGTGTTTCAAACCTAACAGTTTATTTTAATTTAAAAATTGTTTTATAAAGAACCGAACTAGACTATAAAATGCAAAAACGTTTGTTTTAATTTGACAAGTCTAGTTAAACGAAACTGAATCTAACTGATCAAGTTGGAGTAAAGATTTAGCTTTATAATTTTAATTTAAAATATGTAGTATAGGGGAGAGTAGGGTAATTGAGACCGGCGGGTAATTTGGAACAGTTAGATAAATAGTACATCTCCTCGTACTACACTGTCGCGAACCTATTCTACGGCTGAATGCAGAGCCATTCATTGCGTATGCGAAAGTGGGATTGAAAGGACGCAATAGTTTTGTCACAGTAAATCGAACAATTATTTTTGTATGTTTGATATTTTTCGACATCAGTTATAACACATGTGGGTATCACATTTTCGAGTTCAATGATATTGTGTTTTTGCTCATATCATACACACAGTATTTGTTTTCAAATGTAACATAGATTGAAGGTAATAAAAAAATGCTTTTGAGAGTGGCGGTAATTTTTATGTATATTGACTGATTCGGGTAATCGGGAACGGCATTAGATGAGTAATTTGGAACGTTCCCAATTACCTCTTACACTCCTAACTACCCATAGTACTGCCGGTTGATTGTGTAAAAATATTTAAACTTTACAAATTATTTCAGATGCCTCGTAATTACGTAAGAAAGATCGATCAAACGTCTTTCTTAATTACCTCATACCATTTCCATTTCCCCCATGGAATGATCTCAATTACCCCACAGGGTATCGGGTAAACAGGAACGACAATGTTTTTTGTTTTAGTTTATATTTTTATTAAAATGTAAATTTAAAATAACATTTTATGACTACTAAGTACATAGATAACTAAATTTCATGTAGCAATAAAATTTGATTTAGTTTATAACTTTTTTCTATTATTTTATAGCGTTTGAAGTTAAGTGTTCCCAATTCCCCCACTCTCCCCTACATACCATTTTTAGTGTTGGATAAGTATTGATGATTTTATTATTTTAAACAAATCTCACTTGTAAGGGTGAATATTCTCGTATTGAGAGGGCGGGAGGCCATATACTGTATACGATTTACTAAATATCTTTGAATGATTTATTATCAATTGGATTTGCGGTAGTAAATAATAAATCAGTCTAGTCCATGACCGGCGTGATCACAGTAATCTACTTGACTAGTAGACCATAGATGAGGCAACATCTACGCCAGTGTTTCCCAAACTTTTTAGGCCATGCCTCAGCTTAATTAACATTTCTAAAATTTTTAAGCCCCCTCCCTAAAATTATAATTAACCTTAAACCTTTACTTTAAAAATCGTTTTGTTCCCGTAAGAAATATAAATGATAAGTTTTAGGAAAAAGTTACTATGAAATTGTCATCAAAACATCGTAAGTAAAATTTCAAAACATAATGAAAAACTTACTTGACAACTCTTAAGTACCCAGTTGATATTTTGGTAACGTCAAACGAAATTATACCTAATAATTATTTACAGCATTTTTTATAAGAATTTGCCCTTTTTGTTAAATTTGTCACCGATTGCATTGCATTTAAATAACCCAAAGCGAAAGGGTTAAAGTCGTGTCGAGGCCATTTTTAAATTGCCCCCTTAACTATCAAATTACCCCTCTGTGAGGCAAGGACTTCACGTTGAGAAACGCTGATCTAAGCGAAACAAATAGACCTGCGAAATATCGTCAGTAGAGTCTCGTACAATCATAGCTCATTTAACATAATACAAAGAGCCTTCGGCTAATGAAGGTTCGCTCTATATACACAAAGAAGATCCGGTATACACCAATTATCCGTACGTCTAAAATACATTTAGTTTTTTTATACGAATAAAACGTTTTTACAAAATGAGATCATAGAACGTATTATATCAAATTGTTCGTGTTTTTTTTCGACAACATTTAACTAATTGCTATCTTAGTGTATTTAATAGATATAATCATCTGGCTCTAAGAAGACTTTTTTTCTGTTCGAGTGACAAAACAATTAAAGTAAATACATTTAAAACTAATGTTTACGAGCATGAGTAATGTTTGTTAAAATTACGGTTGTAATTAACACTGAGAATGATCTTAGTAATGTAGGTGGTAGAGACACGCTGAAGCTATTATTGGTTTCAGCATGAATAGGTCGGCTCACCCAGAGAAACACCGACGTGAAGTAACAGTGCTGGCATTGTTGCGTTAGTGAGATCGCCGGAAGACCACCTCCCTTCCCCTCTCTTCACCCTTCCTCTACCCCGAAATATAGGCTGGCAACGCACTTGCGACTCTCCTGGTGTTACAAGTGCCTATGGACGGCGGTGATCACTTAACATCAGGTGACCCGTCTGTTCGTTTGCCTCTTATGACATAAAAAAAATAAAGGTTAACAACCTTTGTTAACGCACGTTTCCTATGGTTTTAAATATGATTACTTATTGTCTTCAGAATAGAAATATTAATATGTTAACATTTGTTATAGAGATTTTTTTAGATTCGTGTTAGGAAAATAATTTCATAGTAATTCATTATATGTTATATAACAATGTTCACTGCCACGTCTGTCTGTCCGTTTGCGATAAACTCAAAAACTGCTTTTCAGCAGTAGATCGACCGGTTCACCCGGTTTATGTATATAATTTTCCTACATTTTTTACTACCAGGAACGGACGTCCGCGGCCCCCCTAGTGATTACTAAAATAAATTGAGCCATATATTTGTTTTTGTACTTCTGTTATTAGTGAGTCTGTTAAATATTTTGAAAATTGAGATGAAAGAATGACGTTTGGTTCGACACTGTATGGTATTAAAAACAGATATATATACAGGTTTATAAATTTAATAATTGAATCGACTGCGCTCGACTTCTGCCCGGTTTCTGAGTCACATTTATCTGTTCAATAGCGTTATCGGTTCGATAACTTGACAAACTCAGTTTCTGAGCGTACGTCATTGACGAACAATTATCGAATTCAAAAGTTTTGTAACTAAGATAGTCAAATTTATGAATATATATAATCATAAAATTAAATTAAACCCTCTACTAATATCCAAAGCATTTTTAAATCATATTATTACTACTATAAGTTAAAAATTGAAGTTATAAAACTTTTTTTTTCTTTGAACTGACTACGCTATTGGCCTTACAAGGCCTTTACAACTTCACCGGACTACAATTATAAAACCAATTTTAACACTCTTAAAAATAATTATCTAGTGAACATCGTAGAATTAGTTATGAATTTTATAGCTATTTAACAACTTGTCTTGTGGTCAGGAACGCATTGACAGTTTATCTTATGGATAACTTTATTGAGTCGATAACTTATGATAGTTTAACCGAGTATCATAGAAACCGGGCATTAAACTTACTATTATAACATTAGTGTCAAATATTCCGTTAAATTAAATTAAGAAATGTAAATAGCATTGGACTGATGGTACGATTGATTGTAAAATTACAAAAAATTATGATTATCGTATTATCTTTGGATACTTCGCCTTCGATATATTTATTGTACCTACGGCCTTAAACGTAATTAAATTCACGGTCAATTGCAAATAGTGAGGAAATGACCTAATAAATAGGCTGCAATATATCCATCGCAGTAGTAATGATATATTTCTGTGTCGATGGTCGATGGATGGATGTCGATGTTAAAATGTTTTTGTCACCGATGGACTTGTATAGCTTACTAGCTTCTTCGACTTCATCCGCGTAGTAATAGTTATTTTGGGGATGGGTAATAGGAAAAATTCCTAATTTTGAAACGTTTTTCATTGGTGCGCGCTCCGCTCATACTGGTCTTAGTGTGATGATACATAGCCTATAAAACTTCCTCGATAATTGAGTTATATAATACTGAAATAATTTTACAAATCGGACTAGTAGTTCTTGAGATTACCCCCTACAACCTCACAAACTCACAACGTCACAAACTTTACCTCTTTATAATATTAGCATAGATTAACCACACTAGATATACAGAATGTAAAGAAGATTTGTCAAATCTGTCTTATATGATTGTCAAATTTTACTATTATTTTATGAACTAAATTAATCCGTTTATAACTTCTTAACCATTCAGATTTATTCGACGTCCTTATCACATATTATAAAGGCAACATCTCTGAGCTTGTAAATAAAATCGATACGAAAAGACTTACCAGTGCGTTCTACTATAATTCGTATGTGCTTGTGTAAGTAACTCGTCTCCCTATAAAATGCTTGATTTGAAAGATTTTGTTATGTATTTATGCGATATCATAGTGGCTTTTTTATTATAGTTAGATCCGGTAGGTGGCGCTCTTCTTGAGATCTAGAATACTTTTATATTCTAATACTAAGATCTAGAATATTTTTGTCTTTCCTTTAGGATTTTCCCATAAAACATATAATCTTCTTTCTTCTTCTTTCTTTAACCTTCTTACGAGGTGGCTTCCAATATTTTATTTTATTTTATAGGAAGCAAACGAACAGATGGGTCACTCGATGGTAAGTGATCATCGTCGTCCATAGAGACTAGCAACACTGGGGGAGTTACATGGACGTTTTTTTTTTTTAATTAGTATTTCTGTATATATTTATGACTTGTTAAGGTTTTTAGCAGTATAATGTCTGCTAATCAATCAATTTAATATTGTAGGCATTTATTTCGACTGTATCGGTGCTATTACAAACCAATTAAATTCGTATTGGGTACTTACTCTAATAAAACTATAGGTACTTTCGTATTAAATATACCGCTCTTGCCGAACGTTTGACATCTTGCTCTTTTATCTAACTTTGGTTAGGTTAGGTTAGACTTGCAAAAAGGATAACGCGAACTAGCCTACGCCTGAGGCCCACTTCCCCACCTCTCCCCATACTTATCCCAATATTTTTTTTTTTTATATTAAAGGAGGCAAACGAACAGGTGGATCACGTGATGTTAAGTGATCACCACCCTCAATAAACACTAGCAACATCAGGGAAGTTACAAGTATGTTGCCAGCATGTATAAAGGGGAGGGAGGGAGGGGAAGGAAAGCGGAAGGGAGGTGGTCCTCTAGCGCTATCACTGACCGAACGAAACGCAACAATGCAAGCACTATTACTTCAAGTCGGTTTTCTGTGAGAGGGGTGGTACTAGCCCGGATGAGCCGACCCATTCATGCTGAAACCAGTAATAGCTTCAGCGTGGCTCTACCACCTACCATAAAATCCTATTCCCCTACCCTTCTCCCCATTCCCCGAAACACAGTCTGGCAACGCACTTGCAACTCTCCTGGCGTTGCAAGTGTCTATGGACGGCAGTAATCACTTAACAACAGGTGACTCGCCTGTTCGTTTACCTCCTATGATATTAAAAAAACATGCAAACGGAGCCGTGGGTATAGCTAGTGTCATTGGAAAACGAACATTCGTTCGACATTGCTTTTCTTTGTAGGGCGACTAGTATTTGACTCCCGTATGCCGGTAATAGCATGTCTGACCGGCGCGACTGCATCGCGTCGCGTCGCGCGTGTGTCGCGATAGTGAAAGTTGAAGGCCACTCTCGTAAGTTGTAATGTGATGCGTCCACGAACAACGGTCGATGGATACTAAGATTCCAACACACTTTCATACTCAGCCAGTATTATTTACTTCTACTCGATAAAACGTATTACCACAAGCTTCTGTTCAAACTTTCAATATGCTCTAGAATTAAAATTGCAACAGATACCCTGTGTTATTGCTATTATGTTAGTACTAGTTTTTGTTCGTGGCTTCGCTTGATTTAATGTACATTTGACATGTCTCTTGGGAACGAAAAATACCTTATGTTTTTTTCTTCTTATTTACAAACAGAGAAATGTCTCCTTACATAATATGTAATAGGGACGTCGAATTCTTGATAAACTGTATCCAAAATTTCACGATACCAGCTCACATTCGTATTTATATTATTAGTTTAGATTTGTCCTATTTTTTTTTTTCATATTTTCCATGTTACTTAAATAATGTAAATGAGTGTTATAAACTTGTGTTCAACACATTTATTTGTGTGTGTGTTATGCCCAATTTATTAAAAGCGGCATAAATCGTATTACAGTACAAATCTCAACTTAGTTATATGAAATAACGACTTATTATAATCAACACCAACACTGCAAACTTTTGAGGTTGGTTGCACACATACCGCAGTGACCGCTTTGCTAAGGTAAAGGTAAAAAAGGCTTACGTATCCTGCCTGATCTTTATTATGGCGAATTAAATATTCCTGATGAGTGAGTGTGACTAATTGTCTATCAATTTTGTAAAAGGATTCACCGAAATAATGACTAATGTTAATGGCATTCTCCTCGTAGATATATTTTATTTAAATTATTAGCTCGTTTTTTACTATATTCAAATATACTATTCTACTAAAAATTTCATAATAGATATAAAAATGTGTAAATTACGTTTTGATCATCGATATTCCACGACAATGAGAATATTTCACAAGCATTACAAAAGGTCCATGGCGTCACAATGTGCTATGAATTAGGTTAACTCGTCTTAGATATATTTCGAGCTTATTAATCATTGTTGTAATATAAATGTATAATCTTTTTATATACATTTAAATAAAATGATAAAGGTTTGCCGTTGTGCGGTCATTAATCAAAAAGTACTAAAAGGATTTCGATAACTTTTTTTAGATTTTGTTCTTATTTCAAGAAAATATCCCGATAACTTTAATATACTTTTACTAAAGTTTTTAGACTGTGATTTTTATAAGCACCAATCATTCAGTGATGTATGTCTTTATAAGCACAAATTATTCAGTAATGTGTGTTTTTATAAGCACCAAACATTCAGTGATGTGTTTTTTATAAGCACCAAGCATTCAGTGATGTGTGTGTTTTTATAAGCACCAATCATTCAGTGATGTATAATTTTATAAGTATCGATCATTCAGTGATGTGTGTTTTTATAAGCACCAATCATTCAGTGATGTGTATTTTACAAGAACCAAGAGTTCAGTGTTATTTTTTCCATGGTGAAATAGGGTAAGCGGTGTGGTGTATGGAAGTAACTGTAAATGTATATTTTTTACACTTTAATTTTTTTCCTCTGTAAAGTATATTTTTAAGTTAATAAACAATGCAGTCGGCATTATGAATATCCACTAGAAGTTAATAAACTTCAAACACAATAGTAAATGGGATATTATTATGGTTATATGATACGTATTATATAATTACAACTCACATATGTATAAAAGATCAGATATTATACAACGGTTATACTCATACTGAAATTCGAAATACTGAAAAACAAAATTAATATAAAAATTAGTTCGTCAAAAAAGGCAACTTCACAAATGAAATACAAAGTTCTAATTTATAAAATTTAATTTACAGTAGAATGCCATGCAAGCACTGTTACTTCACGTCGGTTTTCTGTAAGAGGGTGGTAGTTTCCCGGACGAGTCGACCCATTCATGCTGAAACCAGTTATAGCATCAGCGTCGCTCTACCACCTACAAATACTATTTACTATTTATTATCTGTACTGTAATCATAGGTACAATAAAGTATCAAGAATATAAAAAAGCAAGATGGTAACTTTAAATTATCCAATCTTCGCTTACCTAGTAGCTACCTATCTACTTCATGTTGGAAAGTGATTAATAATTTGTTTCGGCATTTGTACTAGAGAGAACTTTCTAAGCTGCTGTGTCGTGAGTTATCTTTGACTAATACTTAACATCATATGGTTTTATGAATACTAGTGGGCGCCCAGTGGTCGACATTCGACCATAGTTAATTGATTTTTTAAAGTTTAAACTTTATTAAAGTTCTTATATCAAAGGGTATACTTCTATAATCAAAGGTTTTCATCATGGCTACTCAGTTATTTGCCATTTGCCATGATCTTTATTATATAATCATTAAAAAAAATCTATGTGTAAATGAAAATTGAAATTAATTATAAATTTGGAACAAATACCACGTGGTAAAGCTCAAATTTTAACCAAATATAACTTTACGAATATAAAGAAATTTATCGCAACCCATGACACAATTTTCAGTTAACTTTACACTTTTACAATTAAATATAGTCTGTTCATTATGAGAAATAGTGATATGCCCAGTATTATCGTTTGAAAAAGTAATTAATGCACAATACAATCAAATGGTGACTGCAAGACAAAGACGTTTTTAATACTACTATTAGCTTTTAAAAATAAATTCGTTTTTGTTGATACATGAGGTTGAATTGCAACGTTGTAACCGCGGAGGTATAAGTCATGGATTACTTTTATGAACAAAATTCTTATTTTGATTGTACAAAGTATTATTTGGCTCATTTTTTTATTAATTCATCATTTGAAGTGAGTTCACCATAAAAATAATAAACATTACAATAAAAGTTACATTTTATAATATCCTTGTTGAATGTAGGATGAAAAATGGTAATTAGAAAGTAAAAAATACAGACAGTCGAGCATAGCAACCTCCTTCTTTCACAACCTTTTTTGAAATTCGTATTTATTGACGGCTGTCAAAACGGCTTTTTTATTTACATGTGTGTATATGTTGTGTAAAATTCGAGTAGTAGTGTGAGTAGTGCATATTTCAATTAATTTAATGTACTTCTAATGCATTTTATATAAAATAAACAGCTTTCTGCGCTACTCCGCCATATATAAACTTTAACTATGCCAAATTTCAAGTTCACCCGTTGACGGCAAGTAGGTTAAAAAGGGGTAGAATTTTTTGGCTTCACGTATTAATATATAGATACCGCTGTTTATGAATAACAACTGAAATAATAAGTAATAGATAAGATTTAAATCCGAGAGTTGATTCAAACAATCAAATTCTCTACTTACAATTACTTACTTAATATTTCTGTCAATCGAATACAAACAATGAAACCAGGTTCAGATCAAATACGATTTACGAAATGCATACAGATTTACTATACTTTTACATTCCTTGTCTTTTGGCAAGAGATGGCAGAATAATGATGTTGATAAATGTATACAAATTTGCACGTAGACATAGAAGTTGATAAAGTTAATGAATTGCTTTCGATGAAGCTGTTAAGGCTTTGCTAGGCCAATAACGTAGTCAGTTTGAAAAAAAAAAATTGAACTAAAACACTTTCTATCAATGTTTATTAAAGTTAATTTTATGCCTAGCAATGGCGGCAATTAATAGCAAGTCATATTAAGTAAATTAAATACCTAAGATTGGATTATATTTTTAATTATGTGTTGTGACAATAGAATGAATATTGTGTGTCTAGTTAGTTTCATGCGAAAAAGCTAATGACCGTCTACGTATACTTTTTATAGATTCATATATACTAAATGCAATACTGAATTTGATTGAGGTTATGAATTGAGTACTTTTAATCTATTTACCGGTTTATTCAGGAAGTACTGAAGCTTCAATCCTTGGAGTAAATGTCATTTAAAGGTTAAAAACTGTCCCGGAATCATATGCGCACGACGAACGCAGCTATTATGGTACTTCTGACATAATTACTGAGGTATTTGTTTTTTTAAATATTTATTTACTACTAGCTGATACCCGTGAATATACATTCAATATCATCAACGTGTAATCTAGAATATTACACATTTTACTTAATCTATTAAATACAAGTATGAGGCAGCTAAAAGGGAAGTTCATATCGATTGTTGTGCACCGGCAAATAATCGTTATTTTTAATTAATTCTAAAGAAATAAATAATTAAATGCGTAAATTAAGTTACAAAACGAGTGCAAGAGTGATATTATTTTTAATATAAATTAAAAATGAAATTACTAGTTTATTCAATGCAGGCTATAAAGGTTATGTTAAATGTTAAAGTAATTAAGAGAATTTAAAAAGATTTAATCACAGGCCATGGAAGTTTTTTAAGTACATGAAGTCATTAACAATAAGTGATAGTATTATTTGTTATTAATCAATGTTTTATGCCCTAAATAGAATATGATTTGATTATTCTATTTTTTTTTATAAACGTGGGGAAATCCTTTATGGATACGCCACCCTCTCGGGGGAGAGAGTGGGTTATGTCCGACTCTCGCGGACTAAAACCCCACGGTGTACCGTCAGACCCTAATGTTAAGGTGGCAAGTGATCGAACTATCTTAGTTCCCTTGGATAGCCGCACCAATGGTCCGCCCGGCTGAAAGTATCCGCCTGACTCCTACCTAATAGGGAGAGAGACTGAGTACACACTGCCTCCCCTCGCCCGCTGGACCTGTGCCATGAGGAGATGGGCTTAGGTCCGGCTACGGCGGCAGGAGGAGGCGGGCAAATCAGCCCCTCCTCCTTCCAGTCCTTCCTTGATAGAGAGGGCCGCTCAGAGGTTCATCCTCGCGAACCCTCTCCGCCACCTCCTTCTGTGAGATGACGTCCTCGCAGAAGGACACCATCACTCTCCATGTCTACTCGATGCCGTGCACGGCCAAAACCACAGTCAGCAGCGATAAATCTGTTCCTACCACCGCAGCCAAAATGCGGCGCTGCTCCTCCCACGCAGTACACTCACAAAATGTGCCGCGCGGTGTCCTCCGCATGATTTGAATATTATATCATAAGTCGTATCAACGTATAATTACAGGCATCGAAATTGAATCCTTCAAAGGTTGGTTATTATAAATGGGACATTGACCCGTATAACTTGAAAACACAAGCATAAAAATACAATGGAAAAAAATCACAAATATAAAATAGCTTTAGGAAGTGCAACGCACCAATCAAGATGCCCCCAAGATGAACTGGCTATAAGTAGCTATTAAATTTAATAATGACAGTGAAGTTCTCACATATGATAATCAATTCGAAATGCATAGGGATAAAAGTCAAAGACGTTAGTATAAATAATAAATGAATAATAAGTTAGACACATTAGCTATGCTGAAAATTATTTGAAAATTATCGGTCTTATTACAAAAACAAAAATTAGTACGGGTTAAACACGAATTTTACTAAGCAGTGCCTAAAATTTAAAATCTGGTTAAACACATGCTTATAATACTTTATTACGAAATCGTGTCCAAGCGGTCTCTAGCTAAACATCTGGCTTAAGTTTTTTATGCAAGCAACTCTGTATAGCAATCGGTCAATTCGATCTCATCATTAAAAAACGTTTCATTACATAAAGATATTTTGCAAACAATTTCAATTTATGAATAGTTATGTTGAGACCTTCATTAAGAAAATTTACTTGTTATAAGTTAAAGTGGTTATCGTTATTGTGACATTTTAGTTAAAAAAAAAACGATGTCATTGTTATAATAAAATAAGCAATTTTTTTTTTTATTGTAGCACAGCAAAGTGACTGCACTATGCCTGATGGTGAGCACAGTACAATCCAAAAACAATGGCGACCACCGAGAGACACGCCATCCCTCGGCGGACGCCGTTGTCATGCCGGCCTGCGTAAATGTCTCTTCACGTTACGCTTGAAGGACCCCATGTTATAGGAAGGAGGGAACACACTAGCCGGGAGATTGTTCCACAGCTTCACGGTACGGCAAAGATAAGAAGTTGCGAACATTTTAGTTCGTGCCCAGATAGGATTTAATTTATATGATTTATATATTACGTCAAAGTACGTAAGGTGGAACAACAGTATTATAATGTCAGATTAAATACATTGTCAAATGTAAATAGTGTCATATAATAGTAATAATGATTTATTTGTGAATCTTCAAAATTTTTCAATTTATTTATCCCTTTCAAATAATTATACCCATAAATTCATAATTTATTACAAAATGTCTTGCCGGAAATTAGAAAAACAATATCTTAAGAGCTGTCAACTTAGACAAGTGTTAGAGATGATTTAAATTTAAGACACTCTTTTGTGATGAAACTTTTTTAAAGTAAGAGTTCGATGCGTTTACACGGTATATGTATATTTATAGGGCTGAAATGACCACCTAACATCACGTAGACTCCACACCAGTTTGCTACTTCATAAAATTTCAATAAAGTGGAAGTTTCGTTAATAGTTGCAATCATTCTAAAGTTATAATAGTCGCTTACAAACGTTTGGCAATTGTTTTTTATTTAAGTTATTAAAGTGTTGAATATGTGAAGATGGTTATCATGCGTTTTTTGATTTTTTTTTTTATATCATAGCAGGCAAACGAACTGGTGGGTCACCTGATGTTAAGTGATCACCACCGTCTATAGACATTTGTAACATCAGGGGAGTCGCAAGTGCGTTGCCAGCCTGTGTTTCGGGGTAAATAGGGGAGAGGACCGGGAGAATCGAGAAGGGAGGTGGTATTCCGGCGCTCTCACTGACCGAAGGAAACGCAACAATGCAAGCACTGTTACTCTAAGTCGGTTTTCTTTGAGAGGGTGGTGCTACACTGGGCGAGTCGACCCATTCATGCTGAAACTAATAATAGCTTCAGTATAGCTCTACCACCAACACGAATTAGCAAAATAAAAATAATAATTATTTTTAAAGTCTTTTTTTTCGTAATAACAAAAAAGCAATCTCACAAATTACAGTCAGTTAAGTGTGTCATAGATTGAAGAGTGCGTCCTTATGTATTCAACTCTCCCATAATTTTTGATCTTTTCTACACTATATTATATATAGTTCTCAAACTAATCTGAATTTTTTTTTTCGAACTGACTACGCTATTGACCTAGCAATGTCTTAACAGCTTCACCGAACTACTAAGCCGAGCGCTTAAGGCACTCAGCCGAGAACGAATCTGAACATATCTGTTCATCTTATATAGAACCTTAAGCTGCCGGAAGCGGAATTACATTCAAGGTCGTGGGGAAATGTAACACAGAGTGTTTCGTGATCAGCAGTCTGTACTAAAATGTCAAGATCTTGCTGTCATTACATTACAAGTATCGTCCTGCGTAAATATCTAGTTCAATGTCTTTGCTACTGCTTGTTATTAATTTTTAGCAACGTGGTTTCTTATAAGGAAATTACGAAACCAAAAATTGCGCCCAATTTTTTCATACATTCATGGGTTAAGGTAATGAAGTAATTAGTTATATATAAAGTTTTATTGTATGTTTAGATAAAGAGCGATCTGAGATGTAACAGAAGAATAAATATATAGGTAAAAATTCACACAAGTGTTGACATGACTATTTGATTTGAATTAGTAGATTTATCAAAAAAAAAAAAAACGGTGATATTTATAGGTAATATACTGTAGATATACAAAACTAAGCGAATATTCGTGCGTTAAATTCAAACTCGTTATAGATAAATCGTTACTTATAAAATAGCTGTAAAATTACTCAACCGATAGTAGTGAAATTTCGCATAAAACGTTTTTCAGGGATACGGAAAAAACATAAGATACCTTTCATCCAGAAAAAACTGATGTTCCCGAGGGAGAGATTATATAGTAACACAGGTGTAGCTGCGATCAAAAATTAGTAAGGCATAAAAACAAGTTTATTGAGGCAATTAAATATAGTAAATATCCTACTATTAATTAAAATATTGACTGTTGTAAAAAAGTAAGTCACCTAAAGTTACGGATAAAGTGCTCAATAATATTTCGTGACTGATGGCCGAAACGCGACGCGGAGTCGTGAGGTGTTGTATCAGTAAAACACATGGCAACACGCTATATCCTTGTTCGAGCACAAACGATACGGCCACGCAAATCCATAGAAATAAAGCTTTGTTCATATGAGTGAATTAAATTTCGTATGTTTGCAAAACTTGTTACTTTGCTTATAATTTTTTTTATATTTTTTTCAGTACTGCAAGATAGGGGAATAAAAAGGTTTATGATTTCAAAAACTAAAAGAATAACTTCTGTAAGTAGTTTTTATCAATCGAATATAAACAATGAAACCAGTTCACGATTGAATACGAATTTCGAAATATATACAGATTTTTTTTAATAAGGCTCTCTTAAATATTTTTAGATTTTTTTTTATATTTATTATAACTACAGTATAAAAATGTTTTTAAAGACCAAGCTGGGTCGGTCGTCCATGTCCTATATATTGATCATTATTTTTAGTGTTAATCAGATATTATGAATATATCGAATGACATAAATTCAACAGTGAACAGAACTTTAGAAAGAACCTTACGGCTACAATCAAGTACGTGAATCACTGCGGATGTAACATAATACGATATAACGCCGACTGTGTCCTTATACCACAAAATATACTCAATGAAATTATGAACTACTTTGTTTTACACTTAGTAAGCGGCAGAATAATTGGCAGCTGAATTTAATCAAAGTGTTACACTACTGTTAACATTTACATAATATGTTTAGGAAAGTAGCTACTCGTCAAAACCCCTCGATTAATTAATACGCAGTGACTGAACTCAAAATAGAATGCGTGAAAATGAGTCACTAGGACTGGTCTATTAAAAGTACATAGAGTGTAGTTGCCACAATTAATCCGGACATATATTCAGACAATTTATATCTATTATTTTTAATTTATTGCTCGAACTCGTGTACAAATTTTTATTACCTAATTAATAATAAAATATTGGATATTGCAATGGTTATCCTATATACTAGCTTTAAAAAAAAAAAAAATTCCCGCCCTCGGCAAAGACATAATAAAGTTATCTGAATGTATAAAGTCCATTTACTCTTCTGCTTTTCTCTCGTACTCATGCTGCGTTGTCATTAAAATTACAAAAACTTTTGATAGAATGTACTGATTTTAATGAACCAAAGACTAAGTAATACTCTAAAATAAAACGGTAGAGGTCTACCGTTATACGCGCATCACTTAAAATGTAGGACATGATGTCAATAAATTTCTTTAGCTTTACTTCTTAGACTTTTGGTCTTTATTTCCTTATATCCTTTTCTAATATTACCACAATAGCTACTTTAATGTATTGAAGTAAAAACAATGAATTCCTTATAAACACTACCGGTGTTATTACAAAAAGGTTAAATACGTATTGAATACTCGTTTTAAAAAGGTTCCATTTGAATGCACCGCGCTCGCTGTATGTTCGCCATCTTGCTCTTTTGTCTCGCTTTGGTTAGGATAGGTTAGGCTTGCGAAAAAAGGATAACGCGAACTTGCCCGGGCGAGCGAGGTGCATTTAGTATGAAACCTTTTTAAAGCAAGTATTTAATACGTATTCAACCTTTTTGTAATAACACCGTATATCGTTCAGCGAAATATAAGATAGTGCAAACAAAGTGATGCGCATGCGTCAGTGAGATTACGTAAACGGATAAGATTGTTTATAGAGAAATGTTGTATTATCATTCTTTTTATGTTTGTTATTTTTTAATAAACGCTGAGGAAGTCGCAAGTTGTATCAATTAGTATATAGTAAAAAAAAGTAAATATTTTTTTATATATAAAAATATTTTATAAAAATTAATAAATATTCCTTTAAAAGTACAATACTCTGTATATGCACAATGAGTCAATATGTTTTATGTTCCGTTTAATCAAAAGCACGTGTTCTCGATCACATGATTTAAAATTCTATATGTTATCTAAATATAATACTAAGCGACCACCGGTTTCTGTGTTTCAAAACCCGTTTCTGTCTCACAGCTTTTGTCTACATATTTTATGGACACAAAGTTCTCTTAAAAAATGACCGAAATAATTTAATCCTATACAATGAAATCGTTGATGGAAAATTCTAATATTTGTTTGTATTAATATAGCTTATAATATAGTTCATTAATATTTGTGGCCTTAAGTAGGTCACTGAACTATTAAATAATTAACATGTTATTTACATTTTACATAATAATGTTGCGCTTTTAAATTTGTAGGTAAAAAAAAGTGTGTGAGTATTTATGTACACGCGATAGAAGTTATACTTCTTTGGCGTAACAAGGGATAGGAAGATAAACATTTTTTTAAAAATTGTATCTTTCGCCTTATTCTAGGTTTGTAGAAAAAACGACATTAACAATAGAATGAAGGTATTTAATTCATTGTAAGTTTTAATACAAAGAAATACGAACAACAAATACAAAACAAAATGTTGACTATAGCTAACGTCAGAGTGTCGTTTTTTTTCGTGACGGTGTGCGCGCGCATCATTATAACTTCAGGGTGTCGGTTTTCCGTGACAGTGTGCGCGCGCATCGAAATAACTTCAAGGTGTCGGTTTTCGTGACGGTGTGCAGGCGCATCTTAATAACTTCAGGGTGTCGTTTTTAGTGACGGTGTACGCGCGGATCGTAAAAATTTACTCTCAACATTTTTCCCCAACGCGCCAAAAAAAAGTATAACTTCAATAATTTCATACACTTTTTTTAAATAACAAAAGAATTAATTTTAAACTATTGCTTAACATGAAACTGTTAGTTTATACAACTTATTATCATAATTAATTAATTATCTTGCTAACAATTGTTATAAATTTATATAATTGTTTGCTTGTAATAAAGGTTATGAAATTTTAATAGCGTAATGTAAGTACGAATAAATGGTTTTGCAATTACCTGGATCACAACGAGAAAGAGCCACAGTAGTGAGCACTACCAATACAAACATCAGCCACTGTGAGCCTTGAGTGCTTGCGGTGGCCATAATCGTAGTTTGAACACTGAAACAAATTTCTCATATTAACATCTGAAAGCGAAATCAAAACGTAGTGGGGGCTTTATCTAGGGCATCCTGGCTAGCTAACATCCTCTGGTTGAAAATCGCGAAGCAACTATATACGTTGGGCGAGATAGTCATCTTAACAAGTACCATTTAACATTAAGTGAGATTGAGGCTTAACGCTAAAATCTATAAAATATATAAAAAAAAAAACAATAAAAAATATATTTTAACATAATCATATAAATTCCATATATCTTCTAATAACATATACTTATTACGATTTAATATTTTATATAGATACTTTTAGTATTCACTATACTTTTATAGGAAAACTTACAAACGATAATAATAACGTTTTTGGACACCACATCTCTGGATATAGTTTATAATCCTATAAAAAGTCTAAACTTTCGGTGAATTAAAACATATAGTGGCTGGTAATTTAAAATAACCCCCTTACAGCCTCGAGTCAAATTCACCAAAAATTTATAGATCAATTACACCAATAGCATTTTAGAGCCAGATTCAATAAGCTGCCACATTCCTTTGTATTCTAGAATCTAGGTCATTTTTTATACTTATCTGTATAGAATGTACGTAACATATTTATAGAATAAAACGTATAAAAAGCATCAAATTTTCAATTTTATAAATAGTTATCCCGATTTTGTCAAGACAAAAGCTGATAGAGGATTTAATTAGTGTTATCTTTTACTAATTGGATTAAGCAAAATTTAAACGAAGTAAGTTGAAAAAGGGCAAAACGACAATCCACAATTAATACAAATAAAACATTTAGTTCCTTTTTTTAACTGACTATGCTATTGGCCTAGCAAAGTCATAACAGCTTCACTAGACTACACATTTAGTATACATAAAACAATTTACACTACACTGAAGTTGCGTACATCACGTATTTAGATTTAATTATAGGTAAATATAATTCGTTTCATAAATACTTAAAGTATAAGGTAATTGTGTACATAGTATGTATAGAATCTTCAATTGAAGTCGATTTCAATTATTGATGTCTTACATTCAAGGACTGCTTGCCGACACGTACATATATTTATTTATGTGTCTTCGATTGAAGACGGTATACACTTCTTAAATATGTAAATTCATGTATGCTTGGTATAAATTTAAATAAATAATTATATATCAGTACTCTATAAAACAGTCTTATTTCATTCAATATATGTTGTACACCCACGTAATATGATTATTGTAAGATTGTCAAAGTGCTTAAAATATATTTATTGAATAGTAGTCTCTGCCCGCTACTTCGTTTGCGTAGAATAGAAACCCCGATTTTGAAACATTCTTCATTGGTGCTCCACTTCTATTGGTCTTAGCGTGATGAT
>JACEII010000002.1:7884727-7971559 GCA_014332785.1 Antheraea mylitta
TTTAGCTTGTATTAAAATAACTAAACAACGAGACAGAATTAACTGCTACCTATACCTTACTTACTATGGTCTTTTGACTCAGTGTAGAGCTTACACCACAAGAAGTAATACATTACATACATGTTAAAGAATTATAAAATAACAAGTATATTAAAAGCTTTTAATCTGATATCAGCAAATACGTGTACTTGCTTATTTTAAAATGGCATATTCATACAGTTTCATTTATTAATTTTATCGAAAACATTATAATATTACGAAAATTGACGTCTTAGCAGTAAGATAGCCCGCGTACATTATATTGTGCAATGTGAGATTCACTCACATATCTCACGATGCCATCCAGTGGAGGTCGAGATTAGTAGATGCTTATTGAAAATAACTAATTATAAAACATCCAAATATTATATATTTTATGCAATTAACCAAGATATTATTGTAATTATTTTGATTACGATTACTTTGGTGTTTCATTTGGTTTCATTATTACATTTTATCGTTACTGCTAAGCCCCTATGGAAAAGTCTATGAATGACAATACTTTGAAATAGCCTGGTCATTCTCTGTTTAGTGGTTTCGAAGATTTGTAGGGGACAAATTAAAAAACTCATACTTTATTAACATGTATAAATTCGTTTGCATACATTATATGATTATCAGATTTTTTGTTATATTTCAGTTTTGTGTATTTTAATTATATTTTACAACTAAATGTTCGAGTAACTGTATTAGGAATAACATATATTCGTTATATATGTTTTTTTTTAGTTAACATAACACCCCAGGTTCTTATTTTTTATTTAACGTATGGTTAAATAGAACATTCATATTTCATTACTGTCGCTTGATTGATTACTCTATTCGTCGCTGCGAGGTTCAATTTATGTGGAACAGTGTAGCGGCCAGAAATTTGTAACTCTTTAGCACCACCCGGGGAGAACGTGCAAGGGAATAAGAGGTACATTTCCTATCGATATGAGAACATGAGACCCAGGTTCTTGTAAGGTAAAGATTCAGTGGTCAAGAAACCGCGTCTTGCGAACCCCGTTCGTCTCTTTCCATTAGATGACTCTTCGGTTTACAGAAAAGAAGGAAATTTTTAGAAACCAACAATACACAACAGTCTCTCGCAAAAAAAATGTTTAGTAATGGCAAGCTTGAGAGTGTACTTTTAATCCTACATATTTCCATAAAAATGTTTCTAATACGCAAAGCTCATGTTAAAAAAGCATTTGTAATCTATGTCAATTTTGTATTGTTTATATTTAGTTCTTTTGAATGACAAGTTTTCCGACCGCTGGTCTATGCAATGTTAACGGATATTCGTCCAAACAATATATTTAATAGCATTGTAATTATTCTAATTATGTATGTACCTCACAAACTAAGAGATTGCATCTTTTAAAGTCAGCCGAATTCCAAGAATAGCTCATGTGCATAACAAATATATCTGTATATATAAATATAAGTAACTTAAATTGTCATTTATGTTAGTGAAATCGTTAGAAGCATGGAATTTTGAAGCATGGTCTTAGTTTATATTACATACATTGCTGTACTAATTAGGGGGTCATGTTAAATGACTTTTTTTTATTAAACAATTTAATTTATTAAGTGTTTTTATTTTATTTTTATACATAGGAGGCAAACGAACAGGTGGGTTACCTAATGTTAAGTGATCACCGCCGTCCATATACACTTGCAACACCAGGGGAGTCGCAAGTGCATTGCCAGCCTTTTTTGTTGTTTGCCAGTGTTTGGGAGAATAATGGGAAGGGGAAGAGGAGAGGGGTGGGGAGAGGAAGTGGGTCTCCCATTTATTATTTGATTCTATAATCATAGTGATCGCATGAAGAGCAACATTATTTAAAGGTGTTTTCTTTTCTTTTTGATAAAGTTTATTGCATTACATGGGTATTTTTATACCTATACTGGCTATAATACCCGCGGTTTTACGGTTTGGTTTATTCGCTTTTCAATATACATTTGTATGTAGGAGAAAACATAAATCCCACAAAGCTTGTTTCATTTCTCTACAGCAGGAAAACACACATCGCTCTAGGCGTAGTGCTTATAAAAATTGAAGCTCCTTAAAACTTTAATAACTTTATATTAAACGTAGCTATTGTGGATTTCTATTTTTTAAATAAGGACGGTGTCTACGACCTAAAACAAAAAAAAACTTGATCGAAATCTATCAAGTAGTTCTTGTGTGATGCGCGCACCATGGCAGACCTCTGTACTAATTTATTTATATATACTAGCTTTTGCTCGAGGCTTCGCTCATGTTAGGGTACATTTGTTCTATCCCTCAAGAATGTCATATTTCTCTGCACAAAATGTCCTGTGTCCTTTCCTGTGCCGCTAGGAATATGTATGGAAACTTCATGATGATTGGTTGAGTGGTTAAGGCGTGGAAGCGTAATAAACAAACATACAATCTCACTTTCGTATTTATAATCTTCTTCTATACATATAATAAGAATGTTAATCTAGCGTGTCTGTACTTCTTCGATTTTTGTGAAAAAAAATTGTTGCAGGTTTATTCTTAGAAATGTCTTTTTGTATGAACACAACTCACGGCTGAAGTATCATAATGCATATCCGCGAGAGTAATTTAGTCTTTGTTTTATTAAAATCTGTCCACTCCAACAAAAGTTATAGTATTTAGAATGACCGTTCGAGCTAAGTATGAGAGAAGAGTAGTAATATTTGGTATTTACCTATGAAATTGCCGTTTTGTATGAAAAAATTTAAACGAATTTTTTCATGTATTTTTTTATTGTATTAATCGAAGTAATCACCCGTGCAATCAATACATCTTTGCCAACGCAGTGGCAATATATTAATGCCCTTCTTAAAGAAATCAGCTGGACGTGAGGCAACAAATTCTTCAAAGGCATTTTGTACTGCCTCTCAGGTATTGATTTTTTTCCCGGCAAGGAGTTATCCAAATTCTGAAAAAAGTAGTAGTCTGTAAGCACAAGGTCTGATGAGTAGGGCGGATGAGAGAGAACTTCCAACCCCAGTTCTTGCAACTTGGAGACCGTCTGCTGTGCAGTATGAGGTCGCGCGTTGTCGTACAGTAGCAGCGGAGACGAGCGATTGACCATTGCTGGTTGGAGATGTGCCAGCTTCTCCATCATTGTGTTTAGTTCTCCACAGTACACATCTGCAGTAATGTAAAAAAGTAAGAAGCTGTGACCATCAGTTTTCTAGGAGTAAGTTTTCGTTTAGGGCATTGTTTAGGTGCTGAACCAGGATCCAACCAACTTGCTGAGCGCTTGCGGTTATCAAACAGAATCCATTTTTCATCGCAGGTAACAATGCGGTTCAAAATTACTTCATATGTGTGACCGTTGACCAGTGCAAGGCACGTCTAGAAGCGTACTTCGCACTGGCGATCATTGAGTTCGTGGGGCACCCATTTATCAAGCTTTTTTACCTTACGAATTTGACACAAATGGACCAATATTATTTTGACGCTAACGCCGAAAGCTGCTGCTAGTTCAGCCATAGAGCTTCCACAATCGCCTTTAATTAGTCATTGTCGACCAAAGTCTTCGGACGACCGCGAGGTTCATTTTTCAGGGCGAAATTCCCAGAACGGAAGCGAACAAACCAATAACAAGTGGTGCGTTGGTGTGTAGAGTTAGCTCCGTAAACGTCGTTGATGTTGCGTGCCGCTTGTGCCGCTATGCTCCCACAACGGTACTCATATTCCATAATTGCTCGAATTTTTAACGTATCCATGATGATAAAAAAGATTGAAATGCAATGAAAATGTAACACTAATCAATAAACAAATGACTACTTTTGGAAAAAAAATTCCGTGTTTTTAAAATAAAATTAATTTGAAATTAGAATTCTTAGCCAAACAAAAATTATTTTGATTTGAAATGGCAGGTACTGCAGAATGGCAATTTAATAGGTAAAGACCTATTATTATAAAGCTATAGGGTTTGCTTATTTAGCTGGGAGTCCGGTTTTGGACGCGCTAGCGAACGCATGTGTCCGAGATCTCCTTTGTTCGAGATCTTTTGTTCTCGATTTCGTTGTGCTTTGTTTAGTGCTAAGTTGAGTACAGCTGTGGCACACGTGTACAAAATCTACCTGAGTGAATGAGACATTCCCTTATTTATATATTTACCCGTTTATTTATATACTCATTTTTCTATTCCTTATTCTTAAATATCTTACCAACTATTATTTATTTGTTTAATTATCTATTTATTTCCTCATATATTTCGTTAATTTTTATCTATTCAGTGATAAAGTAATCTATTTCTGTGCCCCCGTATATATGTAAGTACCTATTTATTACTATTTATCTATTTATTTAACCATTATTTATTTATGTTATAGTATTTTATTTATATACATGGTCCTCTGTCTCGCCCATTCATTTATTTATTTTGTGCTTTCGCTTTGTTTGGTTTTAAACAGTTCTCTTGGTCCGCACTCGATATAGTCCCGTAGCTTACCGTTTGGCGTGCCCCCCTGCCCTTAAGGCAGGGAGGTTGTTTCGCGGCCCCTCCCTCTCCTCGATCCACCGCGATGGATCCGTTAGCTGTAACCGATTATTTTCGCATAACGAGGGCCGTTTCGCGCCTAATATCCCGACCGCGAACTCTTTCGCGACTCTATCGCCACAATCGCCTCTCGATGCGCGCGATAAAGGCCTACTTGAGGCCCCGATTTCGAGCTCCAGCTCGGAGACCGGCTCCGAGATGGAGCTAGACGTAACGGCGTCCGCCAAGCCGACCGCAACCGCCACCGCGATTCCCGCGCCTTCTGCGCAATTAGATAAAGACAGGTATACAATCGTCTCACATAAAAAGCGTCGTCCGGCCAGCCCGACGGATTCGGGTTCCGTTGGCCCACAAAAGTCGCCAATATAGATGGCGCTCGCATACCGTCGACCTCGGCTAGACCGTCACGTAAGCCGAACGCGAACAATAACAATAGTTCCGTCTCGCTCACTCCGTCCGCAGGTAGGAAGCCGCGCCCGCCGCCTCCTATTACGATACAGGACAAATCCAAATGGACTTCAATTTCTAATAGTCTAAAAACTCGTAACATAAACTACACGAATGCCCTTAGCACGCCGGCGGGCATTCGAGTTAAATGTCCCACGTCGGACGATCACCGCGCGTTAATTCGCTTTTTAACGGAGTCCAAACTCGCGTATTTTACGTACGCTCTAGAGGAGGAGCGCCTTCTGCGTGTCGTGTTTCGCCGTGTCTCGGCCGAAATCTCGGTCGAGGATGTTACCGTCTCCTTTAAGGAGAAAAACTACCCGGTGCGTGAGGTACATCGTATGTACCACCCACGCACTCGCGCCCCATACAATATGGTTCTTGTCATCCTCGACCGGTCGCAGGAGGGCAAGGCCATTTTTTCTCTCACCTCTGTGTGTGGCCTCAACGGGGTTACCGTTGAGCCCCCACGCAAGACCCACATTCCTTCGCAGTGCCATAACTGCCAGAGTTATGGCCACTCCGCGAAGAATTGTCATCTTCGCCCCAGGTGCGTCAAGTGCCTGGGAGACCACACCACGAAGGAGTGCGAGCGCACTTCTGGCACTCCCGATCCTCCCAGCTGTGTGCTCTGCGGTAACGCGGGTCACCCCGCGAATTATCGCGGTTGTCCCCGCGCGCCGCGCACACAACGCCCCCACCAGGCGAGGCAGGCGCTCAGGGCGCCTGTAGCCGCCGCCCAGGGTGCCTGTAGCCGCCGCCCGCCCTCCGCCTCCACCTCTCATGTCCGCACCCCGGTAGCGCCCGCGCCCACGACCTTACCGCGCTCGCCACCCTCTGCGCCGCGCGCGGGCCAACCCGGGCGGGCCCCTATGGCCCTCTGGGCCCCCAGACCTCAGCCTCAGGCCTCTTCAAGGCCTCTGGCGCCGCCACCTAAGGCTCCATCATCTTCATCTCTCTCGGATAAGTTCGACTGGATGGAGCAACTACTCATAGAGCACGATATGCAGGAGGTTCTTGCCTTCTACGCAACTTCTCTTCAACCTGTTCATCAGCAACCTACCTTAGCTCCCGGGAGTCGAGGTAGGTTGTTATGCTGATGATACAGTTATCTACGCCTCTGGCTGGCGGCCGAAAGTCCTTAGGAATCGCATCGAAAAAGCCGTTAGCACGCTCGGTGACTGGTTTCTTCGATGGCGTATAGGTATTAACCCCGATAAGAGTGTCGCGATACTCTTCGATCCTAGATATCGCGATAACAAGTTAAAGCCCAAAAGGCTATACGATTCCGAGATACCTTGGACCACCGAGGTCAAGTATCTCGGCGTCACTTTAGACCGACATTTAACGTTTGATCCTCACATTAAGAGAGTGCGAGACAAAGCCGCTATGGTCTTGGGTCGGCTTCATTATTTACTCTGTCAGAAGAGCAAACTGTCACTCAGACATAAGCTCACATTATATAAAGTTTGTATTCGTCCGATAATGACGTATAGTTGTCCGGTTTTCGCCCACGCGAAGAATCTAGATACGCTTCAGGTTTTGCAGACCCGGGCTCTGCGTAAAATCACCGGTGCTGCTTGATTCGTCCGGAAGGCGGATCTCCATAGGGACCTGGATATGTCGTCTATCTAGGCGTATATAAAATCACTTACAGATAGCTATTTCGAGCGAGCCGCGATTCATCCCAGTCCGTTAGTGGTATCCGCCACGAATTACGAACTCGTGCCCAACGCTGGGCGTTATAAAAGACGTCCGCGACACATCTTCACCGACCCTCCCGACGATATCACGTCAGCAAACGATCAGTACCAGCCTGTCCCTCGTAACAGAGCGTGCTCACGCCCACGCCCGCGTAACCACAGATCGCGCCGCCGCGGTCTGGGGTTAACTTCGCTCCCGCACACCCGATTAGGCCTCCCACGGCAGCGGCTCAAGCCTAGGTTCGATCCCTCGGTAGGGAGCCCTTGAGTGCGTTGCTTGCGCGATATGGTGACACACCCATACATCACTGCTACAACACTACACGATCACCACACACGTGCACGCCTACACGCTACACATTTTGGTGGATGGGTTATTTTTGGTAAATTTTTTTCCCTTATCGAACTGAAAAACTCTCCAAATTTTCCGATAAAAATATATGGAGGAGTTGTTGAGGCGGATATGCTTGGTACTCATATACGTTTCAACAACTCAAACATATATGAATAGTTAGCTAGGTTAGCTAAGATAGGTCGCGATTTTGTATGCAACGAGCAACAGCCAAGCCGAGGTGTGCCGTGCACCCTTGAGCTGGTTGCTAATATAAAATCGGCTGAGTGCCTTAAGCGCTTGCCTTAGTAGTCCGGTGAAGCTGTTAAGACCTTGTTAGGTCAATAGCGTAGTCAGATCGAGAAAAAAAAAAAGCTTATTTAGTTGGTTGGTCGCGCTTATCTCAGTAACTGCTGGTCCGATTTGAAATATTCTTTCAGTGATAGAAAGCTCATTTATCGAGAAAGCGTATCATCATGATAATACCAAAAGGAGTTGAACATCAATGTAGAATGGTTTAAAATTGTGTTTTTTATCCTTGTGAGAGCTGTTAGCTCTGAACTGTGTGTTAGTGTTAGGCCAAAGTAAGTAGTCCTGTGAAGCTGTAAAGGCCTTACAAGGCCAATAATCTAGTCAGTTCGAAAAAAAAAGTTAGGCCAAAATAAAAATTTAACGCGGACGAAACTAGTCTATTCATATAATGATAGTGTAAATATAAAATATCTGCACGTTTTCGATTTTCGAAAAAAAAAAAATGGTTCCAGGTGTCTGGGAATAAGTCATAAAATACATTTCAATCATTTTTGAAATTTTTGTCTGTGTATTTGTATGAACAGGCATCACTGCTAAAGTACTGGGTTTACAATAAAACCATACCGACAAAATCATACATAACTTGAGTTACATTTATTCTAAGTTTCATTAAAATCTGTCTACTCCATCAAAAGTTATTGTAATTTAAATAACGACGCGATTTAAATACGAGAGAAAATTATACCTATATATAAGTAAATAGACTTTATACATTCTAATTATATTATTCGTCACTGTTTTTATATAAAACTCCAAGCTGACGAAATTGCCGGCATATCTAATTAAAAATATGACAGCTACATGAAAAATTCATTTAGTAGAAACAAAATAGCTGTAGTAAATGCATCTGCGGTTTATCTTAAATGATGATCACTCCTCATAAAAACAGATAAACGTTTGACTTATAAATGATATATATAAAATAATAATTGTTAACGCATAATTATTGTGGTCGGATTCGCGGTGCGTGAATTTGACCTATTTGTAAACAAGGTCGCTTAACAATCCACTTCTTACGGTACTGTTTTAAGATATTATCTTCTGTTTCATCTTTGTTTTAAGTAAGTGTTAATATATAACCTAATATTAACTGCTCTCGACTTTGTTCGCGTTAAATCTTTATATACCCGTATAATTATTCTGTACGTGACTGAACTCTTCCTAAACGGCTGGGTACATTTTGATGAAATTGTTTGTGTGTTTTCGGGTGCGCTAAAGAATGGCTTATATTCACAATTGGTGCGGTAGGTGTCGCTACGGTCTGATCCTAGGATTTTCTATTATAAGGCAGAACAACGTTCGTCGGGTTCACTAATTAAAATATAAAAACCCCCTAGCGCCACTTAGTATCGAGTTATAGTAAAGTCGATAGTATAAAACGATAAAAAAAATATTATATATAGCAAGGTCAATTTCAATAGATATTACTCGAAACCGTTAAGAACTGTGGATGAAAATCATTACTACTGTTATTTCAATTACTTTTACAGTAGTACAAGTTTATTATTTTCTTATAACAATTGCTAATTGGTAACAAAACAAATTGATGTAAATACAATGTACAGTATTCAATCGACACGAAGTAGCGTAATAAATATGTCCAACATAAAGCCATTCATCGCTAATATTTAAAAATTTCACACATAATTACGTTAGCACCAAATGCCAAGGGACAAAACTTTTTCAATTATCCAATCAACATATTGTTTGTTGGATTAATCTTAATACTATAAATGTGAGTTTGTTTGTTTATTACGCTTTTATGAGTAACTATTCAACCGAAAATCATACAATTTTGTACAATTACACGTTATCAGAGATATCCAGTAAAAAATACAGTATCCTAGGGATAGATCAAATATATGTTAACGTCTGTCAAAGCTAGTAATAAAATTATCCGATACGAAATATATATAAGAGTTGTTGAGGTATGTATGCTTGGTACACATATACGTTCCAACAAATCATGTATGTATAAATAGTAAGCTTAGTTTAGGTTAGATAAGTCGAGAATTACAGGCAACAGCCCAAGCCGAGGTGTGCCGTGCACCTTTGAGCTAGTTATCAAATAAAATCGGCTGAGTGCTTTAAATGTTCGCCTTAGTGGACCGGTAAAGCTCTTAAGACCTTGCTAGGTCAATAACGTTGTCAATTGGAGAAAAAATCAAATAGTAATGGCCACCTGTAAAAATCTCACTGCTGGGACAAAGACTTCTTGCTGAAGAAAGGTACTGTTATAATCACCACCCCAGCCAATACGTATTGGCTTTATCAGACATATAGAAAACGACAGTTTTATATTTTTCCCATATACCACTGCAAGATAATTTTCTCATTTCATCAGATATCCTTCATCTTCTGCCAATAGTCTAATTAATTTAATTTTATAAATGCCCGCGAATTACGAAGAAACCGTTGTTGGTACACGTCGGTATTCGAAAATGCGAAATTTAAATCGGTCTTTCATATGTCAAAAAACGCGACGAGTACGACATGGATAAGGTAAGCTTGTGTAATCACCAGTACATCTCAAATGTATAAAAAAGAGTGTAGAGCACCAATTCTTAAGACACTTATTGGATAAAACTCTAACATAAAGTACGAAAATAAAATTTCGAAATTTTACACTACATGTCCATAGAAATATTAAGCAAGTACCGAATTTTCTCAAGCTTAAGTCCATTACTCCCAATCTATAGTGAGCAAATATATTATTTGTACGTGACATAACTGTATTTCTGTATTGCATTATTGTTTACGCGACGCGACGGCTGCATTGCAAGTATTAGACAGGTCATTGGCAGGATGTAAGCGCAAATCTTAACTAGGGTGACCATTCATTCTCTAATTATTAACTGTTATATGACTCATGTACTCAAAGTGATCATGGTATTTTATATGGTTTAGAGATTGGTTAAAAATTTAATTGTCAATTCTAAGTCAAAAATAATTTATAAATTTAGACAGAGCTTAAAGAGGGTGCTTCGAAACGTGTTAAAAGAAAGCCAGTCATTAAATATATTGGTCAAAACTCGATATAATTTTATTTTAATTTTATATATTCAAAGTATTGTAATCATAATAATTTTAAGCGGATGTACAGAAAGGAGTTAGTAAATTGTTGGTCGAAGTTTTTAATTCTTATAGACCAATTCAATTTTGATTTATTTTACAAATCATTCGGTCTGAATTGATGGAAATATTACAATGATGCTATGATGAGTTAGTAGTAACGTTGTCAGAAGATGCATCGTTAGACGTGTAGCTATTTTATTTCTGTAGAGCCTGTTCATATTGATCTGATATGACTTATCAGCCAAACTATAAATTGATCGTCTTTCTACCCTTACCGTTTTATTGTTCTTGATCGTATTGTTGATTAATATTAGATAGGATTATAATCAATAACTCGCTATACATAAACAAAAAAAAACATGATTATTTTTACTATGAAAAATGCATAACATTAATTAAATAACGGCATTTAATAGTGCGAAGCTTTAAATTCGTCACTTATTATAGATAAGCAAAATGATATAGAAATAAATTTAATAGTATTTTAAAATCGATTTATTGAAAAAAAAAAAATTTGAATCATACTAGCTTTTACTATGTTGGAAAATCCGGCAGCGGCGGATGATCCCATAGCTGAGCCTATTGTGACAAAACTCTTGGGAAAACCATTGATCACTCAGAAATTCCACACTATACAATCACACAGAATCAAATATATAACACATCGTTTAAGACAAGACGTATTGATCACTGATGGTTATGTTGGTGAAATATATTATGGTTATTTGTAAAGATTACATATTAATTGTTATTTGTTAATTATAAAAAAAGTCACGTCTGGAAGTTACGTAAAGTATGGCCATCCTTGTGAATGATTTTGTTCTTTTTTCTATAATACTAGGTTATATTATTATATTAAGATACACTCATATGCCCGTTACTCTTTTTCGAACGAATTAAAAGATGGACCTCTTTAAAGATTTTTAATATTAGTATATTCTTCGTCTAATTTTCAGTTTTATTATTAAGACACAAATCAGTTATGAAAGACATTTTAATATTGTATTTCTAAATTATACGAGACAAATATGTTAAATTTAAGAAGGTAGTTTGAATCGAAATGAGACATGAAATGAAGACAAAACCAAATGTGTTCTACATGTTTCATTTTTAATAACTATTATGTAGGGTAGTATATATTATATGCTATAAATAATTTAAAAGCATGTTAATAAAGCCTTTTTATGAACCATTTATCATAACATCGGACAATCATAATATTACTTATAGCGAACATTATTTTGCATGACAATTTGATGTCATCCTATTAGCTTTATTTAGGAAATAACTGGAAAAAAATTAACGCCCGTATCAATCAACTGCAAAGTTTACCGTTTAACGATGACTTTGAGCTTAATTATTAGTCTAATCATTAATGCAATAGATATACAACAATTTGATAACCACCCACACGTATATAGATATGTTCTTGTAATCCTAAATACAATCATTTAGGTTGTTAATCCGTATGATATCCAGTAGCCCACAAGACAGCTGATCGCGTCCTTGCATTCACCAAACGTTTCGCCCACCTTATCACAGAATGTCATCGTCTAACACCAACTGGACCACGGCTAGTAGAAAGGCAGTCTCAACTCACCTTTAATTGCGATAAGGCATCACTTCGGCGTTTTGTAATCGCCGCTCTCTCGTTTCGGCCGCGACGTCCACCGACCGACTGATTTAAAAACACGATTCGTATGTACGGAAATTGTTTACTAAGCGAAAGCGGTCGTCTGAATACGGAAGTGTACGTGCGTTGGCAAAGTTCGAGACGGTTGACTCGCGCGCGGTTTCGTTTGCGACTCACCGCAGGTCGTTTCTCCGTCGGAGGTGTCGCGGGGAGAAAGTCTCGGCCGTGGAGCGCCCGCTTGGGTTGGCCGAAGCGCGGCACATCGTGGAGGGGACGTGACGTAGCTTGCAAAACTAACAGATAACTGAACATCACAAGAGATTGCTTCATCGGTCAATGCCTATTATCCGTGACTTCGATGGATTCAGTATGTGACGTTGTTTAAACTTCATAAAATGTTCTGAATATAATGAAGCTAGTTTGGATTCTGTAGCTAAAGATACTATTTTGAAGTAATTAAGTAAACAAATAATAATGAATTCCTAATATTCATATATATCATCTTAAAATAATTACTATGTTTGTCCTATTATATTTTATATCATAACTATTTGAATAGTAAATACCTACATTACAATCTATAAACAACAACTGTTACGGAAAAATGAATTTCCGCTGAAAATTGTTACTATCAGGTAGGATCTTACAAATATGAATTAAATCGTTTAGTTATTTTCCACAATAATTAAACATGTGTCTATTTTCCTAAAGTGGGATTCCTAATAGATCCCTTTTTTTGCATACTTTATTTATTACTTACGCATTGTCTATTTCTTATTCTTATATTTTCTTATTCAATGTCTATTTCAGTTTTTTTTTTCTACATCTTTTGATAACGATTAACCGTTTCTGGTGCGAATATAAAGTGAGAAGTGATGAATTTAAAGTATGTAAAAATGATCTCGGTAAATTTCGCACCAAGTAATTGTTTTTTTTATTGTAGCATTGCAAAGCGACTGCACTGTCTGATGGTAAGCAAAGCACAATCCAAAATAACGGCGACCACCGAGAGACAAGCCATCCATCGCCGGTCACAACTGTCATGGCGGCCAGCATAAATGTATCTTTGAGATATCCAGATCGCTAATATTTATTCCAGCATATAGGATAGTATTATTTATTTTGGTCTATAATTCTTATTTATATTCGAATAAGTGTCTTATACATATGAAAATCATTAAACGTCGCAAGCAGGCTCTGTATATGGTTTAAATCAAAGTCATTTGGTAAATTATATATTTTCTAATATAAATAGGTTAATGAATGTGAATTATTATTAGACAAATTTTATGCTTTGGAATAATTCGAATTACAGTACTACAAAATATATTATTCGTTGATTATAAAACAGAAACGCCAAATGTGGTCGTAAATTATAGAACTAGTTTTTTTTTTATTTTACTTTGTTTAAAGGGGTTTTTATTCCACCGAACATACCAGCCCCATTGTTCCCCAATCTTACTAGGTCTATCATGAGTGTCGCTGATGAGATATCATTACCAGATCATACAGTTTCCTAGCATCACCCGAACAGGGTTCAGCCAAGATGCTTTGACAAATACCTATGTTCTGGCCACTACTCAACAACGACTCTCTTTCGATACGGTTCTTAGCACACATCCTCAATTTTGCATACATCACAGTTGGGAGATTCAGCTTGCCTCATTAGGTATGCAAAACTTCCCGATGGATAGTACCCCGAACGGAATCTTAAAGCTACCTTAACATATTGTCGATTTAGGTTACATTCATTAAACCACGGTATATGAAGAAGCTGACACTGTATTGTTTTGTACCAGATATCTTTTTCCTTACTTCTCTCATCAAAATATTCTTTCCAATTATTATAAAGCCTTTCTTTTAATTTTGGTAGCACTCTCTTACTGTACCGTGCGTCGTCCCTAATTTTGCAATACGGTCAGCCTCTTCATTCTCCTTAATGGCAATATGCGAAGGAATCCATTGAAGAACCATTGACTGGTTGTCAAACTGTTGCTTAAAAATATGGTTCAATATAACATATGCTACTGATACGCCTTTGTGATCAGTGGCACATCGAATCAGGTGCTGAAGTGCACTTTTGCTGTCCGTTAAAATCACAACACTTTTAATTTTATTTTTAATGGCATATGCTATTGCCTCTGCTATTGCGTAGAGTTCCAATGCCATAATTGACATCTCTTCAGTTATTTTATAACCCACAGCAATATTCTTATTAGCGTCATAGTAAGCCAATCCTAAGCTATTATTATTTATAGAGCCATCAGTATACTGTTTAAAATTTACATTTGTATAGAAATACTTTTTTAAACTATAAGGTGTATATGACTCGTATATAATATTTATCATTAGCCTGTAAAAGCTTAAAAACGTAAATGTTTCTCCTATCTGCAGATATTTAACTATTTCGCTGTGTAGCCTTATATTTTACACTAGCTGACCCGTGCAACTTCGTTTGCACCAAATTGGTTATCACGCGAAAAAATTGTTTCTTTTTTTTATCGTAGCACGGCAAAATGCCTGCACTATGCCTGATGGTAAGCACAGTACAATCCAAAAACAATAGCGACCACCGAGTGACACACTATCCATCGCTGGTCGCCACTATCATGCCGGCCTACAAAAAGCTGGATATACACAGGCTGATCCCGAAACGCGACGCGCAGAAGCGAATCACTATTACGGATTTTTTCGTCATGTACATGGTGGTTGCGACCTAGTCAGGCTGTAAAGCCCTACCACCCCGCAAATAAAACTGATACCCGATTGCAGCCACAACTACCGTTTCCAATTGTGAATCCAAACTATCCACGGATTCACTTAAACATATACCCAGATTACATGTATTTATTTTTTAAATAAACCTAGTACCCATTCGTAGCGTCATCTACCAGGATCAATTAAAATAAAAACTAACCTACATAAAACTGAATAAACATCTCTACCACTTACTTTATCATAACTATCTTCGACTTGTATTAAAACCTTTTTATACTCCATTGTATCAAGGAAAAATATATGAACACCGTATCGAAGCGTCAAACATCCCGCCGAAAACATCAAATGTCACTTGCTTGAAACTATTGTCTAAGAGTATAAACTGTTTCAAAAACGTATTTGAAATATATTTCCAATATATTTTTATTAATAATCTCTGTACCTTCAAACCAAGCCAGTTTTATACATCAGGTTCAATCCCTCGGTAGGGATCCCTTGAGTGCGTTGCTTGCGCGATACGGTGACACACAAATATACATCACTGCTACAACACTACACGATCACCCCCACACACGTGAAACACATGAAACACTGAATGATGATGAATGAAACATGTTACACATGAAAGTAGAAGGGTTTACTTTTTTCCTTATCGAACTAAAAAACTCTCAATTTTCCGATAATAAATATATGCAGGAGTTGTTGAGGCGTGTATGCTTGGTATACATATACGTTTCAACAACTCATACATATATGAATAGTTAGCTAGATTAGTTAAGATAGGTCGCGATTTTGCATGCAACAGGCGACAGCCAAGCCGAGGTGTGGCGTGTACCCTTGAACTGGTTGCCAAAATAAAATCGGCTGAGTGCCTTAAGCGCTCGTCTTAGTAGTCCGGTAACTTATATACGTATATAAGTTATTGAAACATGCATGTGTACCAAGCATGCGTGCCTCAACAACTTCTATATGTATTTTGTGTAGGAAAAAATCCTCTAAACTATGTAGGATAGGATAACGAAAAATAAGGGTAGAACTCTTGTGTCACTGTATCGCGTGAGCAGTGTACTCAAGGGCTCCACGCCCAGGGAACAGATCTAGGCTTGAGCCGTTGCCGAGAAGGGCCTAATTTGGTGTGCGGGAGCGAAATTTACCCCCAGACCACGGCGGCGTGATCTGCGGGTATGCGGGCGTGGGTGAGAACACGCTCTGTTTGAAGAGACAGGCTGGTACTGATCGTTCGCTGACGTGATTGAATCAGGAGGGTCGGTAAAAATGTGTCGCGGTCGTCTTCTATACTGCGCAGCGTTGTGTACGGGTTCATCGTTCGCGGCGGATACCACTAACGGGCTGGGATGATTCGCGGCTTTTTCGAAATAACTACCTGTAAGTGATTTTATATACGCTCAGACAGAAAGCATCTCCAGGTCCTGTGGAGATCCTTATTCCGGACGTACCATGGGGCACCGGTGATTTTACGTAGGGCTCAGTTCTGGAGAACCTGCAACTTTTGAATACGATTTTGCGCATGTGCAAAGACCGAACAACTGTACGTCATAATCGGACGGATGCAAGTTTTGTATAAAGTGAGTTTGTCTGGGGGATATTTTACTCTTATGACAAAGCAAATGATAGAAACGACCTAAGACCATACGGCTTTGTTTCGCACTCTTTCTGTGTGTGAATCGAAATTTAAGTGTTTATCTAAAGTAACTCCAAGATATTTCACCTCGCCGGCCCAAAGTATTTCGGCTTTGTATAGCCTGATGGTCGACGACGCATATATTTGAGATGGCGTCAATCCCAAGTCATACGTTTACGTTTATCGTTGTATATGGTGGTCAATAATGTTTAATAAAATGAAATTGGTTCTTTGCTATGAAAAAAAATAATTGGTTTGAAATTTATTATTGGAACGAAGTTCCTTACGGCAGGCTTGGAGGAGATAGAGATTTTGCTGCGCGACCGAACTGAAAAAAATGTGATAGTAAAACTGTAACGAAAAGTGCATGGAATAAAACAGTTAAATGAGACGTGCGCAGGCGCGACAGTCGTATACATAAGCGAATAGTGTATAATATCTTTCTCTTTCTCCTTTTTTGTAATTATTTCTATTTCTATGTAATTTTATGTTGTCAAACAAGAATAAAGAGACATATTTTGTTATTTTAATTGATAATTTGAATTACGATTACATAAAATTGAGCACGATTTTTTTTTCCAAATAGTGTCGATTCTACATTAGCCGAAAAAACTTCGTTCCTACCTGGTGTCCCACGACACCACATTCTTTTTTTTATTTATAAAATATATCAGCGGATATATATATGATTGTTTATAAAAAATGTGTCTGAATGTTTAATTGCGTTTAAAAGTTACTGAAAAAAATGTTCCTAATTATTATTGATTAATCATAAATCAAAATGCCTATTAAAAATACAACGTTAACCCGCTATCAAGTGTCCTAAATTCTGTCTATTGATATATTGATAATTTCTGTAGGTGGTAGAGCCACGCTGAAGCTATTACTGGTTTCAGCATGAATGGGTCGGCTCGTTCGGGCTAATACTGCCAGAATACTTACAGAAAACCGACGTGAAATAACAGTGCTTGCATTGTAATGTTTCGTTCGGTCAGTGAGAGTGCCGGAGGTTCCCTTACCCTCCCCCATATACAGGTTGGAAACGCTCTTACAAATCCCCTGGTGTTGCTAGTGTCTATAGACGGTGGTGGTCACTAAACATCACATGACCCACCTGTTCGTTTGCCTCTTATGATATAAAAAAAAATATATTGATGTATTAAAGAACCAGGTATTCTAAAATTCTTGTTCTTTTAACGTTGCCGGCTCTTGTACTAAGGTGTCGCAAAAAAGTCTAGTTACGTTAACTACAAATTTTTGTTTTTCGTTATTCTGGAGAACTCATTGCGTTTTATGGGACAAAGAGTATCCTGGATGTAATCTCGTAATATTAGTTATCACTATGTCAAGTTTCATCAAGATTGGTTCAGTACTTTCAGAGTGATGCGTGTGCATAGGGACAGACAGACAGACAGACAGACAGACAAAAATTGTAAAAAGATTATTTTTGGCTTCTATATCGATAACATAGTCTACCCTGATTAAAATTTTCAAAAAATATTTAATGTACAGATTTCGACTTCTTACAGTTTTATTATAGTATAGATTATAACATTTTACATAACGCCTTTAACATATTAAGAGTATTTATTGCTCTGTCACCAGCATGTCTCAACAAAGCTATTTGTCGGCTAGGCCCCCGATCCACTATTGTTTTTCCATGTGAACCCACTTATACTTACAAATGAATATGAATGACTGCGACGGTCGACTTCTCGCGTAATTCACCCAATTAGATTCCATTCCCACGGAACTTGCATCCCTTGAGACACCAATATCTAATAAATAAAAATACGTCTTATAATTATACAAATACTAGACATATGATATCACATAAAATGTGTAAAAAATTAATACTGTTACATAAACAAGTATTAATGCGATATAATTGTAACTTGTGTAAGTAAATAGTCGATAGGATTATATTTAATTATGTAAAAAGTGCTTATTATATGTAAGTTACATTTAATGGATACACTTCTCATTAGAAAACAAAGTCCATTAAAAACTAACTAAATAAAAATGTATCAAAATTAAATACCTGACTAAATATTTATGTTCTCTTGAATGATTTCGTTTGTGTTAAAAAACAGTATAAAAAAGCAAAAAAAAAAACATTATGTTTGCTTTGGAGTAGGCTTGATCGTCTGTTGACAAATCATCGGAATCGTTAAAATTATTTATTGCGATAGTTAGCTTAAATCAACAGAAACGAAGTATGGGGGACGAGCTGCGTTTTACATTCTTGATGACAAGTCCACCATTCGCCATAACAGATACGTATTCAGTAGTATTTACATTTTATTTGAATATTATCTTCCTTTTAATTAATGCTAATCTTTTAAATTAACTTTATCATAATATTGTATATCGAGTGTTTAGATAAATAGCAAAATCATTACATAGTATAAAACAAAGTTCCCTACCGCGTGTGTCTGCCTGTCTGTTCGTAAAAAACTCAAAAATTATTAAACGGATTTTCATACAGTTCTCACCAGTAGATAAAGTGATTCATGAGGAACGTTTAGGTATATAATTCGTCGTGTATTTTACTTTTTAAATTATTATAGGATACGTAATGACTATATTAATTGTAGACTGAAGCAAAATGCATAATTGTATACTTGAATTATACGTTAAATGACTTATGTTTATCATTTTGAACCTAATAGTCGTCTTTAATGGGCTTAAAGTAACTAAATAGTTTATGATATTTCCATTTCTTTGTTTGATAATAACAGGCAAGTATACATAGATATGTTTAACTTATTAAAATAAGCAAAAATGCATTTTCTTTTGAATAAAAGTCGGAGATGACGTGTCCGTAGTTTGTTATTGAGATCAAAATCCGTCCCTGTAATGTTTGGAGCCATCTGTTTATAAAATTATCGGTTAAGAACCGAGTCAGTGGCGCGCGCTGTTCTTCCTAAATGACTCCTTCATGAGCGATATACGCTGGGGTACTTATTAGTGTGTCGACGTACATCCCGGGATTAGTACCCAAGCAGCTTCCCTATCGGACGATACTCTTTCATAGTTAATATGTAAAAATGGAAAACTTTATAAATTATCAGTGTGCCGAAGAAAGCTGGGAACAACATTTATTCTCAGTTCAGTACCAGAATGGACTGGAAGTTGTACCTGCCGTCAAGCAGAGGTGTCAAGCTAATGCGAGAGAGAGGGATAGAACACAAAAGTTGGTATTTTTTATCTACTGTAAAAAAAACTTCTTTATATGTGTTTAATATTCTATGTGTAAGTTGGTATGCATTTAATCTTTAATTTTATCATTATTACTTTATAACAATACCTATATTTCTTTCTAATTAAGATTTAATGTAGATGAGATATAAAAGAACAAATAAAATACAAAACATATAGACTGTTTGTAGTAATTATCTAAAATCATGATTTACAATTTATTCAAGTGTACTCACATATTGTAATTTAACTAAATTCGATTATACCTTTCTCATTCTAATAGAATTGTAGTACTCACTAGCGTTGACGTGACAGAATGTACAGACATGACAGGGGTGTATTTATTATGTTACATTAATAAAATTTGCTACTAAATTGAAACATACAATTACACTTCTTTAAATAATGAATTAATTCAGTGATAAAATAGTAACAACAACATAGCCTAATGATAAAATGCAGCTTTTTATTAATGAAAGTTTTTTCCAATCGCAATAATAGTTGCAAAGATTCATAACTTTTTACAAGAATTATTTTAAAAAATGTAAAGTATGACGAGTAGATTATATTTGTATATTAATAGAAGTTTCGTCTTATCTATGGTATGGAAAAAAATTGAAATTATTTTTATTTCTTATGGCTCAAACAAATTACAAAAAAATTATCGATCGACAGACAGAGGTAAAAAGGTTGTGAATTCTTTTATCTTCGTGTATATATTACTAGCCTCTGCCCGCGACTTCGTTCGCGTTCTCAAAAGGAAAAATCATCCCGATTTTGAAACACTTTTCATCTGTGCTCCACTCTTATTGGTCTTAGCGTGATGATATGTAGCCTATAACCATTCTCGGTGAATGAGCTATATAACACTGAAAGAATTATTCTAATCGGACCAGTAGTTTCTGAGATTACCCCCTACAACGTCACAAACTCACAAACTTTACCTCTTTATAATATTATAGTATAGATGGAGTAAGCGTTTAATTATAATCACGCTTCTTCAACTATGGTAACTCATCAAGTTATGAAAACAGACTGGCTAAGAATGTATACCAGCCTTAAAACGATGATAATTGCTTAGTTATTTACTTTTAACATAAAGTATATTTTTCTATACCTATACGACTATATGTATATGCATATAAATAGGGTAATAGAAATCTGTCGTAGTTCTCGTATCACGCAAAAACTACTGGACTGATTATGATACATTACTCTTAGTTTACTTCAAAACTTGAACTTTATAAAAAAAACAATTATCGCAATATATCCATTTAGTGCAAAGTTAGTATCAAAATCACAATTTTTATAACCACTACAAAATACTAAAGAAATATTGTAAGAATATTTTTGTTTTCGATTTTTTTTTCTTCTGTACATAAAATGCATACGAAGTCGCTAGTATTTTATACAACTAGAATTTTTATCAAAATACTGTTTTTATCTCCAAGCAGTGTCAACATGGCCTTCAACACCCTCCGTCTATTAATTCCAACCGAGCCACCAGACAGGAAGCTGAGCAAAATCGAAATATTGAGGCTCGCTGGAAGCTATATCACACATCTTGACAATCAACTGTTCACAGGTATGAAGCAATGTATTTTTTTGTCTTTGTCCTGTTGAATATTTATTATACATGCCGTGAATTTCAAAAGTTTGAGAGCAAAAAATGTTAAGAAATAATTTTATTAAAAAAATATATTTTCAAAGCTCTATAAAACAATCTTATAATCTGGTATATACTTTTTTTAACGTCATAGGAGGCAAACGAACAGGTGGGTCACCTGATGTTAAGCGATCACCACCGTCCATAGACACCAGCAACACCAGAGGAGACGCAAGTGCGTTGCGGGCCTATTGGTGGGGAAGAGAGAATGAGGAGGGAAGGAAGGGAGAGCGGGGAAGGTGGGCCTCCGGCGCTCTCACTGACCGAACGAAACGCAACAATGCAAGCACTGTTATTTCACGTCAGTTTTCTGTGAGAGGGTGGTACTACCCCGGGTGAATCGACCCATTCATGTTGAAATCAGTAATAGCTTCAGCGTGGCTCTACCCTTCTATAAATATAATAGTAGATAAAAATAACGAACAATGAACTTTAGTACAACACTTTCAAATAAATATCGACTATCCGATAACATAATTTGCACTAACGTTCTCAAACCGAAGTGTACGTACTATCAAATGGTTGCAATTCATTATAATGAGTGTGACAAACAAGACATATCTAAGTATACAATTTTACTTAATTACATATTAATATTTCAGGAGAAACGGATCAACCTTGCTTGCAGAAGAACGATGCGGAAAACAAAAATAGTTCTTTGTGTACATTCTGCTGGTCGACAGTTAAGAAAGAAGTGAGTTCCATAACGAAGTTATTAAATACCTTATATATATTAATATGCGAAGAGTTAGAGGTACTTCATGTCTTAAAGCTGATTTTGTTTTCCACAGTTACTTTGGGCCTTCTACTAAGTATAAGTTCATGAAAGAGGCATTGCATTGTCAATATGATGGTACTACAAATTGTCTAAACCCTATCTTAGTTACTCAGATTACGTTACTGACCCTGGCCATAAAATAAGCCACTTTCTCCACAATTAGATAACTATAGTAACGGAAGCAATGCATTATAATAGGAGCTTACTATACCTCTCAGCTGCCATCTAGACGAATCAAGGATCAAAAATATTTCTAGACGTAAATAGAGTTCGAAAAAAAGCAATCAAAACAAGGCACGTAACTTAAACGCTGATTCGTAAAAATAATCACTTTAATAAAGGACGAGTATTTCTACTCAGAGTCGGTAATACTATGAAGCTTATGAAACTTATGTATACACAGCATATGTAACTTAGAAAAAGAAAAACATCGTGCTTAAAAAATTATTTGGTTTATAATGACAAGTTATCGTGATCATAATAAAGTACTGTGAAGATCAATTTCCTTAAATATAAAACTTTATTGTTCACCTAAACAGTTTCACAGAATTTGATGTAATTTTTGTGTGTGTTGAGGAGTATTCAAGATTGGTTTACATTCACAATTAGACTTAGTAAGTTGCGCTGCGGTCTTATTCTACGATTTTTTTATTACGGCAAGCCCGCTAGTGTATATGTAAACATATATGAAAAAAGCTTGAAAGCTAAAATTTATTTAGCTGTAGAATCTATAATTTATTTTCCGTTATTTGTTTCCAGAAACCAACGACATCATCGAACACCAGTTACTACAAAATCCCATATTGAAATCCATACATTTGAAAAAAAAAAAAACTAGTCGATGTTTAGCCTTATTTTATTTTATTCTAAGTTATTTATTGTAATATCTTTATAACATTGAGTAGTTACTAATATGGATAAATAAAATAATTGCTTTCAAATGAAATACCCATATACAAACATTAACACGCACCATCTTATTATAAAAAGTAATATCTAAAACAATTTTTACATGGGCGTGACTAAAAAATCTACGAACATGTAAGATCAAAAGTACTTACTGAGGCATGCTAAAACTATGGGCTCTGTACGAAATACCAAATTACAATTACACAAGCAATGATTTATTAGTAAGTAGGTATAGATGTCCTGCCGGACCTAGGGGAGGTGGGTCGGGGCCCCATCTTCCCATTGCACAGGTCCGGCGGACGAGAAGGAGACGGCCGGTGTGTACCCGGCTGTCTCCTTACAAGACGAAGGCCCGGCGGCGGCACTTCTGTTGCTGGGCCACACCGCTGGGGCGGCACGATGAAGTCTATAGAGATCTCGTGCCGCCTCAACTATAGCGGAAGACGTACACCGTGGGGTTTTAGTCCGTGGGAGTCGGACATAACCCACCCTCTCCCCCCGGGAGGGTGGATATCCATAAGGGATTTCCCCACGTTAAAAAAAAAAAAAGGTATAGATGTCCTATTATAAAGAAGATGTATTCATTAATTCTTTCATACAATCACAAATATAATGCTACTAAGGAAATAATTGTTGTTGCAAGGATTACAAGTGGTGATACTGATGCGGTATATTTGGATATATCGTGTTTGTAGGGACAACTGTTTTAATTGATTCGATTTTAATTGAAACGCTGAAAGACTGTAAATTGATATACTCTTATAGAAAATGTATGATCATAATAAAACTAAGTGCGTCAGGTGACTTTCAGTCTAAATGCTCTCGGTACATAATCACAGCAAACATATTTAGGGTTGACCCGTACAGCCTGTTAATGTAGGTTATGTAAGGGATCCTTAAAAAAGGGGTTCTAGTCAGCATCCACTTTCTAGTTAATCAAAAATCTGTCGTCAACCACTTATATATGACTGCATGTGCGTCTGTATAGCGAGCCTCTTAACAATCGCTATTTTAAACATAGATTGAGATTGTGGTCAATTGTTAATACCATAAGTATTAAGTTAGTAAGTAGTTTTACATAAGATGTGATAAGGTGTACTGAAGTAATTACGTTTAAGCTTTTTAGCACTTTCACTGCCACGTTGATCATATGTGTTGGCTTCTTTTATCATCGGAGCGCTAGATTATTTACAATTGTAAAAAATCGTTCACGGTGTCCTCAATAAAACATGTGATTCTAGTGTAATAGTCAAAGCGTTAATAAACTTACCCAATTGTTTTATGTATTTATATAATTTATTTACTTAGTACAATATTTATATTTTACTTTCGACTATAACATTTATATTTCATATTGTACTCATCCTAACTTCCTCATCATAATCATCAGCTTGTGATAGACCCACTACAGGGTCCAAAGACCTATTCTAATAGATCATATGAATTGCACCACGCCAACTTAAATTGGTAGGAATCCGTAGTTTATACGAATACTTCGGTGGTACTATAAGAACTTTTCTCAGGTCCATGTTTCTTACTAGCCCGGTGAAGCTGTTAAGGCCTTGCTAGGCCAATAACGTAATCAGTTCAAAAGAAAGGTCCAGGTTTCTTCATGATGGTGCTCCTTACTGTCACTTCATAAGTACGAAAAATTTAAACTAGTAAATGTACAGGAATTCCGAAAAATTCGTTGGTACATGTCGGAGCTTGATTCTGCGTACATCGGATCAGTATTCTATAAGTCAAACTACTAGATCTACTGATCCTAACTTTATAGTTAATATTTTAAATGAGAAAGTCGGTCATTTGTTTCTTTGTCACGCTTTCACGTCTTAACTACAGAACTGAGCATTTTGAAATTTTACATATACGCTTTCAGGCGTACAAGAATTGACAAGAGATACCTTTTTATTTCGAAAAAAATATCTTGTTCACGAGGATAGATCAAATCTAAATTAACGCGAGTATAGGTGTGGGCGAAGGCTTATTTTTTATATATTCTTTGGTTTATATACCGTACAATAAGTATACCACTAATTACTTGCAAGAATATGCCTCGTACTATTTAGTTTGCTCGTGTACGAAATAAAATTGAAATAAAGTATTCCATTATTCTCTTACTCACAAAGTTTATTGTAATAACCCGGGTTGGTTACCAATTTAACTAAATTCATCAGATCAGAAGCAAAAAAAAACTTAGTGAAATGGCACAGTTTATTCAATATAAATGTATTATTAAGTAGGTATGAACCGGTCGTTACATTCGCTTTATTGATAATCACAACCAACATCATAAATAAATAAATAGGTGGTCAATTTCATTAAAAAATGTTATTATAAATTTAGAAGTTACAAGTCTTATTGGCAGTGTGACTTACATTCGTCATTATGAAAAACATGATTACATTATAAAGAAGTGACATTTTAAAATATTGTATTCAGATATAAATTTACATACAATAATTATTACAATAATAATAGTAAAGATATATATTAGACGTACAAATATACAATGCTGAATAAACCCTACTGTAATAGACTGTTATAATTTTTTTTTCATTGGAAATTTTAAAGACGTCTAACTATATGAACTCAATAATTATATTTTAATTTTTATAGACTATCTATAAAGATTATTCAAAATGCAAATGTTTTAAAGATTTCGTAGGTCGATTCTAAGTTACGGACTAAATCAGCCTTTATAACTTGATGGAACTAACATTAAACACCTCATCGAACGTTCTGGAAGAGTTAAAGTTTATTTATTATATAAGATAAGTGTGTATAAAAATGTGTTATCTGCTACGTACTTATATAATATTCCAAAAAAACTTAAGTACTTTTATTCATCAAGTGACCAAATTGTGACTTGTAATAACTTTCATACATTTGTATACTTCATTATGTGACTAGTAAAATCTAGTCAAATTAAAGTACGCTAATTCTATTCATAAATAAGGCAATACGTATTTACAGAACAATACATACCCACTCGAATATATAAACAATTGTTAAAACTAACATTTTTTAAAATTAAACGCTATAGAAATGCAATTTTAAAAACAATTTCATTTTAAGGACTCGTGCTAAACATTAACAAAACAAAACATTACCGTTTAGAACATCACATACACACATTTTTCCTCTAAGAAAACATCACAGTCAAAGATATAATTACTAAGTTATGCTTCATGCACAAACCAAATATAGCCCATTTGATTTAAGAATATCAATTACTTAAATAAGGGATTATTTTGCTTTGCAATCGTAGTTATCGAAAATGCAAAGATTACATATTTTAATAGGACAATCAACTTGAGTATATGCCATCTTACTTCTACATTTCATCCAAGGCAGTGTGGCGTTACGATGTTATTATACGTATGTGTGCGTTATCGTGCCATTTAATTTTTTGTTCAAGTCTGGCTCCATACATTTGTACGAAATATTGACTGAAAAACTTTAATATAAATATTAATGACTTTGTTTAAATAAAATAGAAGTTAATTGACCCTATTAATTTAGAATATTTTATCACTGGTATACATGTCTTTTAAAATATATAAACAAACGATTAACTGATACTCTTGAAACAAATAAGCTGTACATATCATAACAGTTTCTCTTATTTTATTTACAATTCACATTACAGTCCTTTTATTAAAACCATTGTCAACGATGTGACAAAAAACTCTCAGCTATCGAATACTGTTCCTATCTCTACCGATGAACGGACTCGATTCATGATTATTCTTCTCCAGATTACCGGACAGTGTTGGATCCGGTCGACTCCTCTTGAAGAACCCTAACTTCCACAGGGCCAGTATGAGGAGAACCAACACTATAAGTCCCACTATTACTGAAACTATTATAACCCATAGTGGCACCTCCGTGGGCTCGCTGATCTTCAAATCTGGATATGCAACTGTTTCCACCTGTACATACAAAATGTCAAATAATCTTCATATGATACGTGAATTATTAATTCAAAACAAGTAGTAAAAATATATAGATATAATAATCTTGAAGTGTTGTTTGTGCGTGTTAAAGCTACTAGCTATTAGCTGGTGGGTAGTGGTAGAGCCACGCTAAAGCCATTACTGGTTTCAGGATGAATGGGTTGACTCGCCCGGGATAGTACCACCCTCTCACAGAAAATCAACGTGAAGTAACAGTGCTTGCATTGATGCGTTTCGTTCGGTCAGTGAGAGCGCCGGAGGCTCATGTCCCCCTCTTATCCCATCCTCTTTCCCTATATTCCTTCCCTCCAACACAGGCTGGTAACTCAGTTGAGACTCCTTTGGTGTTGCTAGTGTCTATAAACGGCGGTGATCACCTAACATCAGTCGACCCACCTGTTCGTTTGCCTCATATGAATTTGCTGAATTGATTTTGTCTAAACTTTTACTAGAGTAGATAGAAGACTTTTTAGAAGCATACTACATGCTATTGCGATTTTCGTAGAGGTCAAACAATGATAAAATATAATAAAAGTAACTTAAAATGAGGAAACCATTTTATGACCTGAGCAGTAATAGCAAACTTACAATAAAGAAGATAAAGAACTATCCATTATCAATTTAGATAAAAGATGCAGTTTTACCATTCTACAAAATTATTTTTTCAAGGACGCAGGCACCAAATAGTGCAAAATCAAATTAAAAGAGTTTAGAGTTAGGAAGACAGCAATAATGCAAATGAACGTTACACAACCATTTGGAAAAAGTAATTTTATCTACTGAATACCGTTCTACTGAATTTAAGAGGAAGCGCGTTTAGTCCATAAAAACTTATTACTTTATTTTAGACCTGAATACAGTCGATACCTATCATTGTTATGCTTTGATGATTTTATTTTTTCGAAAATGTTCTATTTATCAGTTCGGGTGGAGTGCGATAGCAAACTCCTGTTAATTTCAATTCCATACATTTCCCACAGCACGCGATTCCTCATCATACGTTGAAGACATCGTCGCTTTAAGGTAAAAGTGAATGTGATGCCATTCTGATTACTTACCGTCACAGAGTCGTCGTGTTTTTTACTCTGATGTATATTATAGTGATCTGGTATATGGATTGAGGCAGTGGAGGCAATATTTATGTGACTAACGCGAGGATAATCTTCTACCAAGGTGGCATTCCAGAGGCGCGCTTTCACTGTTATCGTTGTAGCCTGAGCTCGAGCCAAACGGTATATCACACAACCAAATTGTATGCATTTAGCTGTTTTCTTCTGGCAACTCTGAAAATTAAAATATGTATCTATGTATTTGAAAGGATAATGGCTATGCGGTTAGTGTGTTTGGACATCGCAAAGATCGAAGAAGTTTCCAGTGTTTCTTAAAAGAATAACATGCAGAAAGCTCTTATGGTTTACTATCACAGTCAAGTTGATAATCTGTCGCAAAACACCTATGTATATGTATGCTCTGGCAGTTGCAGTACAGAGGCATTTCTCCTGAAGGTCTAGGTCTAGAGCATTTACTGTATTGGACTACATCGTCATTTAATATGAGGTGTCATTGTGGTCAAATAATAATAACTATATATCAATACCTATCTATACATATAATAAGAATGTAAATCTACCGTGTCTCTACTTTCGTGAAAAAATTGTTGCAGGTGTCTAGGAATAAGTAATTAGTCTTTGTTTCATTGAAATCGGTCTATTCTATCAAAAGTTATTGATTGAACTTTGAATAACGGCTCGAGTTAAGTGCGAAAGAAAAGTAGATAAGTAGTAGTAGACTTCATACATTCAGATGATTAATTTTATTAATCACTGTTTTCTTTAAATAGGGTTCCACACAGACGAAGTCCCGAGCATAGTTAGTAAAGCATTAAAAAGTAGGATTGAAACTTTTTAAATGACTTTTAAGAGATCTACTATATAACAATAAGAAATGTGCTACAGTACCATATTCACAACATGTTTTCTTTGTCCATCTTTATCAGTATACGCTTCAGCTTTTATGACATCATTCTCCCTTTTTCTTCTAACTTTGTTGCCAAAACTTGTGTATTCTATTTTTCTGTTTGTCTCATTGTGATGTTTCTCGAAGGAACTGACGCTCAATTTGCCTGAACTCATGAACGGGTTCATTTCCAAATTCTCAAGATAAGGTTCTGGTGATCCAGGTCTCGTTGTTAAATTAAGAGGATTAATCTCTCTTTCCGTGATGACACATTCCCCGTTACTTTGATCTAGAAACAATATAGATATATTTAGAAAATTATCTGTATATTAACATTCAAATTTAAATTCGAAATACCTATAAAGCACAAAATGGTTGTAAACTATTAGAAGTCTTCTCTATTTGATCGTTCTGATGGTATTGATACCAATATGATCATATGATTCCGAAAAGAGTAAAAAACAATATTTATCATTGTTAGAGGTTGAAGGTAATAAGTTCTTAATATTTACCAGCTTCTCCATCAACCGTTGGAACACTTTCTGGATACAAAAGCCATTTGCCTTGCGCGTTGTCTGAAGCTACTTGATGTGGCCACAATATCACTACATGAACTGAGGATACACGCCATGGGCCCTCGTTGAATACCTGAAATAATTGTAAGAAATATTTTCAAAAATTACGAGTAATTTCAAACATTTTAAAATTTAAATGAACTAAATCATAATTTTAAGAATAACAACTTGATTTATTCTTACAAGCTTACGCAAAATTTTGTAGACTAGAAAAAGTAGAATCGGATATACCTGGTAAGTGTGTACTACTCGTGTGCCGATGTCATCAAAGTATGTCATAGCTGATTCTCCCTTCACTTCTCCACCATAGAAAACTTGTTCCGGTCGAGCCACGCTGTAATGTTTAGATTACATTGTAGTCTAATGCAATAATATGTAGTCTATATATTTAGGCATACAATTTTTTTTTGTTCATTGCAGGTTTGTGAGTATAGTATTTGATTAAATCTGAACTAACATAAGTGATGATTTGGTAGAAGACCTTCAACAATGAATCATTTAATTAATGGATCATAAAAGAGGTACTAGCTTTCAACTAATGTTGATGGAACATATCTACAGATGCTCAGCAATGGATGTCCATTAGAGGGTAGTAAGTAGTCAGACAGACACTAATATGCTGCCATCATGCTATGCTTTTGCACGCTATATTTCCCTTCAAAGCAAACTTAGAGTTATTATAGGAATTCGAGACTTAGATTCTCTTTCGTTAACTAGTTATTAGTGCTGTACTATTTACATGACTGTATAAAAGACTCTTTATATACATAAAAATCAATCGTCGAATGTATATAAGAGCCTTACTCCAGAACAGTTTAACGTATTTGGCTTAATCTTTTTTTTATTGTATTGGTAACTGACAGAAGATGGTTATAAACCAATGAGTGACTGAGCCGTCTTTAATTGTTTTTGGAGACATGGCAGTGGCAATTTTAGCTTGAATTGCAAAGTAACGTCCACTCTTCTTAAATCAGATTATACTAAAACAGTTATAAAAGAACATGAGGCAGGAAATTTGGACACGTACCCTTTAATTAATAATTCAGCGTTCTTTATCACCAGAGCTTCAACTTCAACAGGCTTCTTCCCAGGATGTAATTCTTTGGAAGTTGAATTAGCCCAAACTGTAAATACTACTGAAGGCTTGTTGTCTTCCAAAGCCCTTGCATCGAAACGCATGGTGATAGGTGAAGCGTCTTCCGGCTGCTTTTTGAATGGGTTTTCCAGCATGCATGACACTATGGTCTTATTCACACTTGTGCAAATTACATGTTTGTCCTGGAAGCGTGTAATACTTTATTTAAAATACTATGTCAGCTTGATCTGTGTATAGTGCAAAAATCCTGTTTTAAAAATGAAAGAAAAAGGAATATTTTGTAACAAGGGTAATAAGTAGATTTAGAACAGCCCAATTTGTACAATTTTTTTTTTAGAAAATTGAGTAGACGATTAATATAAATTTATTTATAGTTTTCATTATACATTGTTATAGCATTTTTCAAAATGTGTTTATATAATATCCTTTTTATTGCTACATAATTATTGTGGCCTTTATGGGATTTTAGGGGGTAGCTTTCAGTAATGGAGTAACAAAAGACACTGACGCTACATACACTTACACTAATGTTAGTAGCGATGTAATGCAAACTGGAATGATGTTGGACGAACAATTGTGCTTCGTATGCTGATTCACCATAGTTATCCACTGAGATAGATAATTTTACTTCTTCCTCCTGACCCAATGTTAGAGCATATGATTTGCCATCGTCAGCTGAAAATAAGAAAACAGGTTCATCAGAATTGTGATTATTAGGCCTTTTGTCATCTTTTAAATCTTCTAATAAATAAATGAGATGAGACTTAGGGAAGTTTCTATTTTGTGTTGTTTAATTTTAAATATTTTATTTTTCATTTATTTATTTATGCAGCTGAATAATCCAATTTAATCAATACAGTCATTGTATACATTTAATTCTTTACAAATTAATCGATATTTCTAGCATCCCTTAGCTTTAACTTACCCAAAGGAAGCTGTAGTATAGGCTTCACAACCAAATCACTGACGCATGTGGCATCTGTTCCACAATCATTAAGGAAGTGAGCGCTAAAGGTTGTTGTGGCAGTAGCATTTAATACTGGATAGTCATCAATGTTGGGCAATGATCCACTAGTTGAATACTTGGGTTGCACATGTTCTAGTTTATAAGTGACTTGGAACTGTAAAAGGTATACAATTAAAATTGCCATTTCATTTAAGGATCAAAATTTTCAATTTGTTTTTCTTAGCTTAATAGATCCTATCTTTTGTTTTCTGCAAGGATTTGGAAGATTATATTGTTTTTTTTTTCATATGATCTAAATAAGTTATATTATTCAGTTTTGCAATATGCAAATTGCAGTTAACAATATTGAATACGATAAAATATTTTTTTTAACTACGTATTACTCTTATTTCTACTAAAAAGTAATGTTAGGGAATCTTAATATTATAATTAATTTATTATATTATACCCTCTTAATAATGAGTTTGTTGTATTAATAAAAACTAACAGCATATTCTTCAGTACTAAAATGAGGAAGATATAGCATGAATCCTGTATAAAGTAGCAAAGTACAGTATATAGAATTTGAATAAGAATTCACACGTACTTTGATTGGTGTCTGTATATCTCTAGTATTATTTTTCAAATATACAATATGTTCTCTGCAATCCTCGACATCTTTATCAACAATTATCGTTTTATTTACGATGTTACTTTTATCTGAATCAAAGAATACTCTGGAATATCGCCTTCCGCCTGGAAATGTTTCTGCTTCCAACACATAATTCAGTTTAAGGGCAGTCGTTTGTGAAGATTTCACTAAGGATTTGATGAAGCAACATGCTTGAAAGTGGAAGCAGGTATAATTCGACGTTGGATTCTTCGTACATCCATATATCGTTGGGTCAATGTTTATTATTGTGTCCGAAGGTCGTATTGAAGTTTTTATGTCGATGATAGGCCTTGTTCGTATCAGTACTACGCTGCTCTGGAACAAGAAACTTTGTAAATATAATTTACTAAAATGTATTATTTACAACTTTTAGTAGACGAACACTTTCGACAATTTTATCGCAAGTAAATCTAGAAGTAGAGAAGAACATTTTTTTATAACAAGAAATTTACGATTACTTATTACATATCATAACATTTTTTTTTTTTTAATTTGTAGGAAGTAATTTCAGGATGCAACAACCTCGTTATAAAAACTATATCAGTGATAAAAAATGGTGTTGTATTTGTGTACTTCTATGTTAAAACATGTACTATAATACGGAAAAGCTGTTAAGACCTTGCTAGGTCAATAGAGTAGTCAGTTCGAGAGAAAAAAAAAAACTTATGTTTATTACTTATTTCATTCTTATTACTACAAAGAGATCGCGGGAAATTATTAGTTACAGATAACATAATTATTTTAATAATAATATGCTTTGAATAATTTAAAAAAATATATTTTATTTAGATTACTTTGAGTTAATTTGAGTATTCACTTAAATTGTAAAATACACTCTCCAAGTTTGTAAGATTATTTTGTAATAAAATATATGCTTTAACTTACATTTTCATAAGCGCCAGCAAGTAAATCAGGATACCCATTACCATCTAAATCGAGACCACCAGATAAAGAATAGCCAAATGTCTTCAAAACTGTCGGTAGCGCTTCTGCTGTTATTACTTGGTCTGGCTTTGCATTCAGACCTGTAACTCTATCACCCATATAAATGTATACCACGCCGTTACCCTCATAAGGACTACCGATAGCCACGTCTTGACATCCGTCCTTATTTAAGTCTCCCGCATTTGTTATAGCGATGCCGAATTGCGACTCTTGTTTTCCTGTTAGTTTTTGGCTGTATTCTTCAGGTAGAGTATAGTTTTTATTTAGGTATAAATATACGGCACCTCCTGCGTCGCGAGTGAAATAAAACGGAGCACCAACCAGAAGGTCTAATAAACTGTAATTCAATATATACAGAAACATTAGAAATCACATATCGTTGTATATACTATTGACTTGTATTAGTGACTGATTACTATTTACCGCGTTCTGAAACACCATTGGTTAGAGTTATCGGCTGTTTATGCATCTTGATTATTATTGGTGGAATGTCTTATCGCCCCAGCATATGTTTTTCTACTTATGATAATTGATATATATTATTATATCTTTTTATTATTATATGATAATGATAATTTTAAATATGTGTATTGTAGCCATCAGTATTTATGAGAGCAGTTAATAGTGTAACAATCACGTCTTATACCAAAGAAAATATAATTTTTTTATGAAGTTATTTCGTAGTTAAATAATGTTCTTTAGATTTCAGAATTTCGTCTTTAAAGTTTCAGGCGACTTACCCATCTCCGTTAACGTCAACCGCTGCAACTTCATATCCAAAACTGGAGCCAAATTGTTCTCCCTTTAGAAGTAGTGTAACGTCGAGTATATTCAAGTCAGTCCGACCCCAATCTGCCGTAGCCATTTTACTAAAGATAACGACTTGCCCGGTACCATGAGCACGTGGTGCTCCCGCCACATATGACGATTTGTTGCCGAAGAAATTACCCCCGGCTACAGACATACCTACAAAAAATAATGTATATAAGTTTCGAATGCTTTTGTAACCATAATTTATGGTCAGCAAAGGTCTCTTGCTTAGATAAGTTAGATACATAACCATACTCATATATAAACACATTCTATTATGCTGTTAGTTAAAGTTAAAAACATGGCTTATCAAATTGTCTTTCCAAATGAAATATAGAAACTGGTATTTAGCATTAGAAGACAGTGTGGCAAAGGTTCATTGAACAATTATTATACACTATTGAATATATGATACAAACCCAGGTAGCTGTACTTTTCAACCGGACTTGCGCCATCCACAACGGGTGCCATATAGACTACATTATCTCGTTCGAACATATCTTCCCTAACATCCTGAGTGAAGACTGTGCCTCTCCATGTGTAAGGACCGGGACTGCCTAAGATTAAGATGTCGTCTTCTAGAAGTGAACTGCTTGTTCCCACTTGGCAAACTCCAAATTCTTCATGCTCTCTAGAACCCGAAATATACTTTGTTAATAATGTATAACTATTTCGTGCAGAATTAGCATAAATCATCTTCCTGTTCCTAGACTAGAATGAAATGTAAAATATTGATAGGCAATATAGGCATATTTTTATAAGACGTTACGACGTTTGAAGTGAAATAAATGGGGACTAAATTGTATTTTAATTTAGCTGTTAATAATGTATCTTACCTTGTAACAGGGAGTCCTCGGCATGGTTCTGAGGCATCGATAACTTTTAATTCGTTATTCAAAGTGTAGCACAGCCCTTGACCAAACTGTAATTCTCCCGATTTTCGGATGTATCTACAATTTACAATGTGGTTATTTGTGAGTTTCTAAAACTACTAAGTATATAGAAGAATACTTAAATACAAAATGTCAAAAAATCGGTAAAGCCGATCTTACGATGAATACAAATAGTTATATACAGACAGACAACATTTTAGTCGCATTTTTTTGTTGTTGGCAACAAATCTTGAACAATGTTATTACAATTGTCGAGTAGGTAATAATATTATGGTAAGGTAGTATTTTTTTTGTTGCGATAATTTCAATGTCATTACAAGATGGTGGCATCTTAGAACTATCCAGAGAGTTTTAAGGCATATCAGAATCCATACTCCGTGGTGGCTTTAAAAATAGATGAAATTACAGGTTTATCAATATAGGTTGAATATAAGCGTCAAAAATATGAATAGGCATTTCTAAAGTATGACATTTAATTACCTGTGAGCACAGACGACAGCCTTTTTGCCTGGGCCTTGACTCCGTACCGACACTCCCAACCATTGTCCTTCTTTAATCTCGTCAACGTCGGGACCAGAGAGATGATCAGAGTCCAAATCTATATATTAACAAAAAGTCAGTAAGGGAAAGTCATGAAATTAGGAGTAAGAAGCATTCGCCTGATATGCAACAAAATAAAATGACATTTAATTTTTTACATATTAATCACATCTGTTACTTCGGGAAAACCATGTATTTTAAACATAGCGATATATTTTAATAACAAGCTTAAATTAGAAACAAATATTAACAAAAAAATAATTAGTTTACGTTTTTTTTTCCTTACAAAAACCATGTTATTTCCAAAACAAAACAAAAATTCGAAACTAGTATAGATAATTTATATTATAGCATTTTATCTTTTATCGTAAAGCGATTGATTTCAATCAAATCCGGTAAACTGCTTTGAAATGCAAACTCAATATTATATTTGAGTTCTGTGGCAAACGCAAAGCACTGCAGCCAGGCGTGTATATAATAAAATAATGCAAACACTGAAAGGTTTCCATTTCACATGAAGAATGTTGCAATCGAGCCGGGAAATAGAATGCCTGTAGGAAATCATATATCAGGCATCGTGCGCATACAAAACGTTGTCTCATAAAAGAAAATCATGCATCCCACTTTTATTAACAAAAATCTATTCGATGACTTTATTTATTGTATTCCAATTGCTGTGTACTTGTATTTGTAGAACTGACGAATAAACCTGTAAAAATCTGAAACGAATTCTAACAATACGATTGCTCTTGATGTGGTCTCGGGTTAATGTACGTTATCGAAAATTATGTTAATTTAGAGCTGATACTGATATAACTAATTAATGGCCGACACGTTAATACACCAGAAGGACACCGATTATTTCTATAAGTAATATGACTAAGTTAAACTATGAGTTGTGGTGTTAATCGGCCCTGCGTTATAGTGTTTAATTTTACATTGTTAATCAGTATGCAAAACCGGACATAGTTGGGTTTTGAAGATTGTTAATTATTTTGCATACCGCTTACAACAATTATTTCCTTAGTTAATACTATTACATTACCTTAATAGCCAATCACCTTAATTTGTTTCGCCTGTTGAAATGTTGGTCACATGTTATTTACATGGCGAAATTATTTATTAGATATTTACGGTCGTAATAATCTAAGTACGGAACTACGATATTATCATAATTTATTATTGTTGCTACATAATTTTTATTTGACTATTTTTAATTTCTAACTTGGGCGTCTAAAAGCATTGCTCTATTTAAATACATTTTGGAATCTAGTCACTTATTTACATTTCTGTACACTATGGATAGAAACAAATGAAAATTCGTAAAATAAATATAATTGCAAAGGTGCTTTCTTAGCTCAAGCATGTGAATCGGTGCTTTTGCAAGCAGTTAGTGTTTATTATACATATACCTACTTGGGATACATTTTCTTCGAATAAGGATTTTAATTTAGAATTAGAATTGATTACCATTTTTTTTATTATCGATTGCAACTATTATTAAAATAATATAGAAAATGAATCCAAAGAACGTATAGCTTTATGAATGTGATGTAACGCAAAATAAAATCTAAATCAACTAAGTTAGTAATCATGCTCTTGCGATAAAACGACGGTCCAGCTGGAACTTGCGCAGACAATAGTTTGCTATTAGTATCGTAAAGAGTCAAAAGTAATAGCAATTAGTTTTATATTAGTTGAAGAGCAAATGATTAAGAATAAAAGAGGGTCGAGACCACAGCTCACTTACTCGGGTCTATCGTGCCGTACTTCGCTGTTTGGGGCACCACCGACAAAAGACAACAATTTAATTAAAACTTATACAATTATTTTGAATAAGTAAATACGTCCAGCATTGCCTTATTTAACGTGTACTATTATCGTTAATACTCTATGTGCTTTATTGCAACTATTTACTCTAGTATTTCATACTAATATGTTATCTAAAATAGTGAGTTCTAATTTTTTATGTAGTGTATTAAACACAATGTATTTCCTAAGGTGATAACTACTAGAACCTAATAAATCTAATTCATATTAATTATACGTATTATTAATGAAAATATGAATAATAATATACATTCAACTGTTAGATAACCATTATCTATAGAACGTCATCCTTCATAAAATAAATTATTAAAATGTAAGTTGGAAAGAGATTACTATGGCAACAATCAAATGTAACTGTAAATATTAATATCAAATAAATATTTTTATAATGTAAAGATGGATTTCTTTAATAATAATAATGCTTTGAATAATAAAATACTACAAACGAACTAAATGCTAACTTTTCATATTATATTAAATATGTCTTTAGGGCAAAGTATAATGAAAATCGTCGTATATACGATATATTGTTATTTTTTAATATCATAGTTAATTTTACAGTTCACTTACTTCTTTTACCATCGGTAATGATCTGTTCGCAGTCTTTAGTATTCGAAGTGAGACTACACTTCCATAATGCGCCAGACCTATTCGTATTTGGCTGCAAATTTTGATCCAGCGGTGCTCCAACTAACATCCTGAAATTATAAATAAATATGATTTTTAAAATCATGTTTAATTTTGACATTTGAAAATAAATGTTCTTAAGGTAGCAACTAATTATAATTTACAACCTATTATGTAGAACCTTTATGTAGCTATGATATGGTAGCTAGTCAGGTAGGATTAGAAAAATTCTACCATCTTGCTATTTTTACGATGTATTCCATCTTCAAAGGTCCAGCTTATTCGCAAGCATTGGAACTTCGTCGATCGACGCGTGGCTTACCACCCTAACCATAGAGTTGTTGGTTCAACCAATTTTAACAATACCCTTTAAAGTTCTACAAAACTCTCATTCAATTTACACCCTGAGAAGGCGTTTATGAACGTCTAGACTACCTCTAATTCGAAAAACCACCCAGTCAGCGAGAAGTAACAGAACGGAACATAATACAATAATATTACACTAGAACCATTCCGTTCCCTTTTCAATATCTATAAGGAAATGAGGTAACATAACAACCATCATTATATTCTCGTATACATCATAAAATTGACAAATTGTAATGCTGTATACAGCCCTTGGTAGTTCAGAATATACGGTAACGAGACGTATATGATTATATGGTATTTGTGGAGGGCTTTCATTATGTCATTACTAAGATAATGAGGAGTCTCGGGTGCTGCGCGTGATAGTCGTGTGGCCCTTACGTGTAATTATTTAAAAAAGATCCCTTGATTACATTGTTACGAGATTCTAGATAACATGCTTTTGGTTTGTTGCCTTCTTTGTATAGGTTTATGACAAATGTGGAAGTGCATCTATATTTAGTTTTAAAAAGGAAAATCTCAGTTGAGCACCAAAAATAGAATATGGCGTGTTAGAGGGCAATAAGCGACTTAATCAAATGGATTTTATTACTGTTCGTTAAAATCTGCTTAGAGTATATTTATGTAAGCTATACCTCAATACAGTATGGATTAACCGAATGAAAGCAAAAACTTATTTAAACTTCAGCGCGCTTATTCAAAAAACATACACGGTGTATTTGTAAAATTGTTAGTGCACATAAAAACATTTGCCGATCTTTTTATTATTTTATTTAATTTTATATACACAAGGTACGAATTATTGTTAAAGTTCGAATCAAATACAATCGCTAAAGTTAGGTTACTATTTTCGAATTTATTAATACCACAGAATTAGTCGTCATTTGCTTTTAGGAATCCTAATTAATTTATAATCTATATAGTGTATATCTTATACCTTTAAACGAGCAATTCTTGTATATTTTTATATTTGTATATATTCAGGATCTGGGAAACGACGCAATCTATTTCCGTGAAACTTAGTATGTCGGTAGTTTCGGGGACAATAAATCGATCTAGCTAGTTTTTATTCATTGAAAACTTTTTTAACTGAGTTTTCAAGCAATAAATAATATAGCTAGAGTATAAAGGTAAATTACACCGCCGCTGTCAAAGCAAAAATAGCTCAGATGGAAATCGGTTGGTTCGAAAGTCCGTGTAACCCCAGTTCGAATTCGAGCAGCTGACAATTCAATTCCGACAGGAGAAGAAATTTTTTTTTAGAATGTTAATTTTATAAGGCAAACCTAAAAGTTTATTTTAATTTAAAAATGTTTTTAAAGAACCGAGCTAAACTCGGTTGCGCAGGTACTAATATAAATGCGTAAATAAGTTTGTAACACATTCACGCCTTAATCATGCGACCGATTGTTATAAAATTTTGCATACACTTTGTGATATAGAGGGAGGGATACATTAAATCTACATCAATGTGAACGAAGCCCCGAGCAACAGATAATTCAGTATAATGCGTAAATCTTTCTTTTTACTGTATATTTTTTATGCTTTAATTTCACCTGATTTTGAGTTATGATAAAGTTCATGATACCTTCTAGGGACAGCATAGTTCTCGAATGCAGTTGTAGGCAAACTCTTATAAGCGTTTCGCAAAAGATTTGTAACTCAAATCGGCTGAGTGCCTTAAGCGCTCGCTTTAGTAGTCCCGTAAAACTGTAAACGCCTTACTAGACTAACAATGTAGTCAGATCAAAAGAAAAAGAAATAGTAACCCTAGAGAGGTCTTCCTTCACCCAAATCTCAAATTCGTCGTTAGTTTTGATACGAGGAGTCCGAACACAATACATAATTGTTACGAATTGAGTTAAGAGAAATAATGTAGATGATGGCATGTATGTACCTAACTATAGGTAGTTAAATTTGAAAAAAGTAACATTTTATATTAAAATAAGGTAATATGTAAACAGAAAATAAAACAACATGTTAATTACACGTCACAAAGCGAAATAGACTAATGGACGGAACGCGGGTAGTGAATTACGAGTAGAGAAAATTGTGACTAGGGCAGCGACGCTTCCCCTCCTAGTTGTCGATTAATTAGAACATTTGCATTGTAATGCCCGTGGCAGTCATTGTTTCCTAATGCTTATTTACATTAATTGTATGCACTCACGTAGTGACTCGTAAAAAAAATTTACGATCGTTTGTATAAAACAGCCTATTTTGATCCCACATTTTGTTTAAGTTTCAATTAACAGATTTGCATTTTATTTATTTAATTTACTTGGAAATCTACTAGAACGATTTACTTTATCTACTGGTGACAACCGCATGAAAATCCGTTCAATAGGTTTGGAGTTTATCGCGAACAGACAGACAAACAGTTGTATAGAGTAATGATGATATATATTTTTTTATTAACAATTTGAAATTTAAATACGTGTAAAATTGCAATACACAACAGATGTATATTAATATTATGGAGGGTTTATTTCATTGTTTGATTTAACGCATTAAATCTCAGAAACTACTGGTCCGATTTAAAAAAATCTTTCATTGTTACATGGCTCTTTTATTGATGATGGCAATAGAATTCAACTTTTTTGTAATAACACTGCTAAAGTATAAAAAAATAAATACATTTTTCATGATTTAATATGTCAAAATTTTCTAAATGTAATTAAATCTGTCGATTGATCCGCATATATTTTAATTTATATTTTATTGTACGTGTTTCAATAATTCAACTCGCATCGGTCATCGATCATCCCGATCGAATCGATTAAATCGTGCACAGCGTTCGATCATCGTACGATAGCAAATAACCGATGCCGTATTCAATTTAACTTTGGTCACGGCTTTTGGTCGTTGTCATAGATTTACATATTGTTTATATTATTTATTTGCACATCTATAAATCTTTTTACATATAAAATGTAATAGAGGAATATTATAAAAAAATATATTCTGATATACCTTATTATGTATAAAAATGTTTGTTATATCATTTTATTACACGAAGACATTTAACTATATTAAAAAGTACATATTTGTATTCTTTTCAAGTGATTAATCGTTATCACTGAGCGTGGTGATGTGTTTTTTTTCTGTGATTAGAGACAAACTAAGAGACGGAAACTTGATGGCAAGTTATCACCACGAAGTGCATCACAAATGCGTTGCCGGCCTTTGAAGAAGAAGTAGGCTCTTTTCTTTATTGGTTTCATATATTTTAAGCAATATTAAATATTACATATACGATTAGACATACTGATCCTTAGCTATATTAAATTTCTAGTTTATGCTTAATCTTTTTTCCCGATATAAAAATAACAGATAATCTTAGGAACAAAAATACAGCTTTTGAGAAAGTCAAGATTCAAATGTCGCTTAAGAATAGTAACCTAATTCTTACCAATAAGTCCGAAAATGAGTTTTATTCCTGCCGTCGCGCTTTAATTGCTCAAATGATTATCATGAAATTTTGCATGTACGTAGACAAAAAAGAACATAAGTTGCTCGTTTTTTCATAGAGAAAAGAGTATTGTTCCCAAGGGATATGTCAGAGGTACACTAATGCGAGCTTGTCTATGAGCAAAAACTAGTAAGTAATAATACTAAAATATGAAAAATATTTAATTAATTTAGTGTTCAATAGTTCTGTGAAGTATAGATCAACAGATACCCAAGCGAGTGTCACGCTGCGTTACGCAGAAATGATGTCTCAGGGGGTGTGTAAAACATAAATGTGCCCGACTGAATGTATACACAGTATGTATAGAGTACCTAGTGCCTCTTCATTTTGATGTTTTCGATCGATCGAAAGACAGCGACTATTGGTAGATCCTTATTCACGATGGTTGTATTAATTACTGTTATCGTTTTTTCTCATAGCTTCGCTCTATTAATGCAGATTTGGCCTCTCGCTGGGAAAAATATCTATACAAAAAAATTGGTTGTGTGTAAAGTCGGTTTACGGACTATAATTTTACGCGATAACGTCATAAGAAAACATTGATGAATAATTGCATACTTTTATTAATTGAATTATTCTATATATAGATATATGCGTTACAATCCGAACGCTTAAGCCGATCGTGCCTCTCTATCGCTTGTTCCATGCTTATGTTTGCACGCTCGGCTCAGGCGAAATGTGACAACGAGTCGTGCTTTTTCGTACATGAGGCTGGCGTTCATCGGTTTATAAGACGTTATCATGTCAAGAGGTACACTCCTTTCCTGTACCACTGACAACTGTATGCAATATCTCATGATAGTAGGTTAAATAGTTAAGGCGCGAGAGCGTAACGAATAAATAAACTAACCCACCTTTGCTTTTTTTTTCGAACTGACTACGCTATTGACCTAGCAAAGTTTTAACAGCTTCACCGGACTACTAAGGCAAACGCTTGCGACACTCAACCGATTTCATTTGGGCAACTAGTCCAAGGGTGCACGGCACACCTCGGCTTGGGCTGTTGCCTGATACATGCAATTTGCGACCTAACTTAGCTAACCTAGGCTAAGCTACATATTCATACTTATATGAGTTATTGAAACATATATGTGTACCAAGCATACATACCTCTACAACTCTTATATGTACACATATCAAAAAAGTCTAAGCAACATGCATGATATTACAAATTTTACCATTTATATTAATTAATTTCTAAGTATTTACTGAAACAAAGTGCATAGGTAAGTAAACTTTTTTTGTTATCGATGACATACTGGCTGGTTGTAAAAAAAAATTTGATTATGTATTGTTTTTTCATAAAATGCAAATGACTGCGAATTTGTTTGAATTTAAGTGCGTTTTAATTGCTACGTTTAGTCTTGATTTTATAATTTTACCAACCATTTACATAAAGTTAGCGACAAAATTGAATTGTTAGATATTCTTTACGTCATAAAGCGACGTCATTTGATGGCAGATGAAATGCATAGAGCTGTAGGGATGTTGCAAGCGGGAAGTAATAAATCTCAGGTATCTCGACATTTTGGCATTCATAGAAGTGTTATTTGTCGTCTTTGGCAGCGCTACAATAATACAGGAGAACCCGCCGAACAGCATCCAGGCCGTAAAAGGAGTACAACCACTCGGCAAGACCGGTACATACAACTGACTGCAAGACGCCAGCTGATGTTAACCGCTCGAGAGATAAATTTGAGGCTACAAATTTCAAGTGGTGTTGATGTAAGTCCTCGAACTGTGCGAAATCGACTGCATGAGTACGACCTACGAGCTCGACGCCCAATCAGGTGCCCACCGATACGTCACGGGAATCGCGCTCGTCGATATGAATGGTGTAGATAACGCATAACATGGACCCAGGAACAATGGGATAAAAGTATGTTTTCCGATGAGTCGCGATTCGGGTTTAAGCCTGATACAAGAAGGGTTCGAGTGTATCATCGGCCAGGAAATACTGAAAGGCTCAGGTACGTTCAGGAAGTTCATCCATACAGCGGTTCAACAATTATGTTATGGGCGAGTATTATGAAGAACAGGCGAACTGAGCTCGTTTTTGTAAATGGAAACATGAATGCTGAAAATTACATTGAGGTTATTCTCAAACCTTATTTGCATTACCCATTTGCATAAACCTTTGGCTCCGATTTTAGGTTAATGCATGACAATGCGCCTTCACATACAGCTCGGCAAACCAGTGAATACTTTGCAACGGCGAACATCCGGGTATTGCCCTGGCCTGCACAATTGCCAGATCTCAACCCCATCGAGCACGCATGGGCCATGCTCCAGAGACGTGTTTTGAAGGACTTGGACGGAGCGACAACAACCCAATAGCTGAAGGATTTGCTACAATTCCGTTGGGAACGAATACCGCAAGATGACATAAACAGTCTCATTAATTCAATGAGTAATCGTTGCCGACAAGTTCTGAATAGCAGAGGAGACCATACTTTGTATTAAATTGTTCTATTCTTTCACAATAAACACATTTTCTTTAGAAATTTCATTTTCTAAAAAAAAGGTTAGTTTCTTATGTATCTTAGTTTCTACAGTATACTCTAATATTGTTCATTTCTGTTATTAAAAGAACTTATAAATACAACAGCTGTTATTTATACATTATAGAACCCTAAAGATATTATTTTAAAAATAAAATACGTTATAACGTGAAGAACCATCCTAAAATTTAAATTAGTACATGTTGCTTAGACTTTTTTGATGAGTGTATTTTGTGTTAGATAATTTTTCTAAGCTATTTCAGTTCGATAAGGAAAAATAAAACCCTTTCACTTGCATGTGTAAGCACCTTTGCGTGCACGTGTGTGGAGATGATATGTGTAATGTTGTTGCAGTGATTTAGTGTCATTGTATCGCGCGAGCGGCGTACTCAAGGGCTCCACGCCGAGGGAACGGACCTAGACTTGAGCCGGTACCGAGGAGGGCCTAGTCTGGTGTGCGGTAGCGAAATTTACCCCCAGACCACGGCAGCCCACATTTGCATTTTTAGTTATATAGTTAGGATATAGTTCGTTATACTTTTATTTTTTTCGAACTGAATATACTGTTAGCCTTTAGATACCTTTACAGTTTTACCAGACTACGAATGTATTATACTCAGTTGGAATTCTGGTATGGTATTGTTGCTATGCCGTACAATATGTAAAAAACATTCTTCACGACTATTCCCAAAAGCATGTTTATAGTACAATCTTAGTGGAGGTCGCGTTTTGTCTTAACTCGCTTATCATTGTAATGTTCGTGATCTCAGATTCCCGTGTTCGAAGCACTCCACCCACACGCAAAGGTCGGTAAACTTTATCCAGTACCTTTGGAAAGCACCGAGATACAATTAAGAATTCATTGTTTAGCTTGCTATTGCGACATTTATTTATCTCATCTTCCATTGGTTAACTATGAAGTTTTTGCGTTTTACTTTGAACTTTAACTAATATTCCTTTGCTTGACGTTTTATAAGAACTTATAAAAAAGTATGCGAAGGATGTTATAATAGAATCAATAGTGAAGGAAGAAGTGACGTATCACTTTAAAAAAATTATAATATACTTTTCAAAGACAAATTACAGTATGGTAGCAATGATGAATTAGTGGGTCGAATACCACATATATAAATGTAGGTTCGAAAGGAATGGTTTTTCTTGGTAATGAAAAATGTAGTCAGAGAGACAGCAAGATAATGGGACGTCTTCTAATCTCCATTTTGCTTACTTTCTTTATTGTAGCACGACAAAGTGACTGCACTATGCCTCATGGTAAGCATAGTAAAATCCAAAAACAATGGCATCACCGAGAAACAAACTATCAATCGCCGGTCGCCGCTGTTGTGCCGGCATAAAGTTAAACTACATATCTAAAACTGAAGATCTATCGTCAAAAGCCTACAGATGTATTCCAACAACTATAATCAACACCTAGATCTTCTCTAGGTTTAATGTGGCCTACTCTTAGACCACATCGTGATTAAATATTAGGGACAAAAATTAAATGTATAAAAAAAGATTTGAAGCGATAGCCTCTTTATACGAGGGTTATGAATTTGTGATTGGCATTTTTTTTGAGTGGTGGTGGGGTGGTGGGGAAAACACTGTGCCGAATAGAATGCCGATAACACTGGTTCTCGTCCGATCTCCGCAGTTAAGCAACGTTTGGTACGGTCAGTACTTACGAGTAGATACGAGGTAGTCACCGCTTGGGAACACCGCATGACGTTGATTTTTATTGTGTTTTTTAATATTTTTTTTTTTTTTGTAATACAACAGTTTCTCTTCTATTGTCTTTTTAAATATTTAACAATCTATCTAAAGCCCCATATCTTATGTAATATAAGAAACGAAATATAATAACATATAACGTATATAAATAGCTAATAATAGAAGTTATTACATAAATATTATAGTTCAAAACACAAATTAATAGGTGTCAGTATCCGCCAGTCTATAATTTTGAAATTGAAAAGGCAATCGGCAAAGCCCTCGTAACCAATTGTGAGTACAAAGGGCTCATTTATATCGAACGGTGTTCTGCGCCCACATGGTGGCCATCTATCGTACCCGCATTGGGGTTACCCATGGTACCTTTGCGCCTACGCATCATACTTATCGCTTGTTACACCAATAATAATATTATACATTGATAAGATGCGCTCTGAGATACGGGTATCGCTACGCTAAGTATAAACACTAAAATTACATCTTCTATTAGAAAGATATATGAAGCTTTAAATAGTTTAGTGAGTCGTGAAAATAATCGTTTCTTTTTTGTTCTCGAACTGGCTACGCTATCGACATAACAAGGTTAGTTCGGTGAAGCTGTAAAGACCATTCCAGGTTAACAGTGTTTTCATTTCGAAAAAAAAATCTAACAGCTTCACCGGACAACAGAAAATAATCGTTGTTATTATAAAAAAGTTAAATACGTTTTGAATACTTGCTTTAAAAAGGTAACGTTTAAAGCATTGTAGTCCGGTGAAGCTACTAAGACCTTGCTAGGTCAATAGCGTAGTCAGTTCGAAAAAAGAACTTTTTAACGTAAGTATTCAATACGTATTTAACTTTTTTGTAATAACGCCTATATGTTTAACTAAAATGTGGAATGCGATGTGTATATTGATCCTCACAAACTATACAATGTTATACCATTAGCAAAGTCGTCCGCGTTAAATTAATAAAGCTTAAATAATAATAAAGGCAAGTGATAGTGAATTATAGTAAAATGTATAATATGTCTGTCTGACGATTTGTTTGCATACGCATCACTGCTATAGTACTGCGTTCACGATAAAAACTCCAATATCTTAGAACAACATTTAATCTTTACTTCATTAAAATCGGTTCACTCTGTCAAAAGTTAGTGTAATTTTAATGACGACGCGACTTAAATACGAGAGAAAATTTGATAAGCAAGTAGACTTAATATATTCAGATGATTATATTAATCACAGTTTTATACATACGGTTTTACGCGGGAAAAGTCGCGGGCACAGCTAGTATATATATTTTTTTATATCATAGGAGCCAAACGAGAGGTGGGATACATGATATTAAGTGATCACCACCGTTCATAGACACTTGCAACACCAGGTCGTAGGTGCGTTGCCAGCCTGTGTTGTGGGAGGAAGAGAAGAGTAGGAAGGTGAGGAGAGGTGGGCTTCCGGCGCTCTCACTGACCGTACGAAACGCAACAATGAAAGCACTGTTACTTCACTGCACTGTGTTGTTTTCTATGAGAGGGTGGTACTACCCCGGACGAGCCGATCCATTACTCCTGAAGGCAGTAAAAGCTTGGCTCTACCACCGAAAATAAAAATGTAAGTTGATATATCTAATAATAAATTCCTATACTGATTATCCGATTATCCTGACAGATATTAGTACTCTTTTAATATAGGTATATAGAAAAACACTTAGCTTTAATAAACACTTTCTTTTGTACATTTACATCGCAATCATTTGTAAGTTAAACACGCTCCCCTGACTGGTTTAATGCAAACAACTTATAGACGACCACTCCTCGCGTCTCGTGTGTCGCATCCTTTAGCCACACCTTCCGTTCGGCGATAAATTTCCATCAATTCTGCTATCTTTCTTTGACATCGAACGATGGCACCGTCGTATTGCACGGACATTTAGATAAAAATACAATAAAACCGCTTTTCGTGGGTGGCCATCAATCTTTGATTAAATGTATTTAGAAAATACGTTGAAAAATATATATACAATGATGAAAGAATATTGTTAAAAATAATAATTTATTTATTACACTTATACATATATTTAATTGTGGATAATGCAACAAAATTCCGATCAACATAGTAATAACAACAATAAGAAGGAGCATACTAGTCTGAAAACTTAAATCTCTTTATGGCACCGATATCACTTATTTATTTTAATTAAATTAATTTAATTAAAGTTATTTAATAACAATATTAAATTATGTAATATTAAATATCGAATAATATTTGGAAAAAAAATTGAACAAGAATAAATGAAAATATGCCTATGGGAAAGAAAACAAGATACCAAATATAATCTAGAATATTAAAAATATGATGTACTGAATGTTGTTTAAATAGTCATGGTTAGAAAATGTGTATAATTATCCTTTTGATTTTAAAGCTTCCTTTTTCATTAAATATGGTACATTAAACAATTATTAAGGAAAAATGCGAAAGTAATTTGGTTTTAAATGCTTGGTCACTCGAGAATCCCGTTCGGTAAGTAATAATGGTTTAAGAATCAACAGCATACTTATTTATTTTAAATTAAAAAACCCAAGTCTTTTTATATAAAAGAAATAATACACAATTTAAAAATTTTAAAGACATATGTATGTTGTCATATATGTTTAATATAGATTATTTAAAATAAAATTTATAGATTTACGTGCATATTTTACGGCAATATTGAATTAATTTTGCAAGACAAAATGACAATGTTTCAAAAAGGGAATAGAATAAGATTGAGTTTTGAAGAAAAACGGTTTTGTGTTAATAACTTTTCAATACTTTTTTTGTTTAAAAACCTGATTAATTTGAATGATTACTATATAAACTAATATTTTCTTAGTATAATATAACAAAATTAGCCTCCAGGCAGTAAATATCGACTAATCCCGAAACTTTATTAATCAAAACATCCGAAAATACATATATTCTAATTTTATTTATTAACCTTTTTACTACTAATCCTAGTTCTAGAGTTAATTGGAAATTTAAAATAGTAAATATCAACAAAATTATGTATAAACAAACAAACAAAAATAAATTTATATACTGTGCCAAAGAAGAAATACTATAAATACTACTTGAGATAACTACGATATGCAATCAGAGGAATGAGCTAACGAATCAGTTCAATTGGAATGTCTTCATCGAGACAGCGAGTGACGATAACATAGTGATCTATTGTAGGACTATTCGATTAAGGCAATTGTGGGGATCAAAGCGGTCACTGTGGACCGTATTAAGATGGTATCAACCGATGCCCGATGCCACTGAATGGAATACCTACACGCGCCGACCGTGTGTTTACAATGATACGTGATCGTGTGCCTCATACGCACTTTACGGAAGTCCATTTATGTTGATATGTATAAGCCATTTCAGCTCGTGTTTTATGCGATACAAGCGTGTCACTTTTATTTTCTAATATTAAAGTATCTATTTTTTCCTCGATCTGACTACGCTATTGACCTAGCATGGTCTTAACAGCTTCACAAGCCTATTAAGGCGAGCGCATAAGGCACTCAGCTGCTTTTATTTGACAACTAGCTCAAGGCTGCACGGCACACCTCGCTGTCAAAGTATCTTTGGTAGTGCCGTACAGCTTTTTGATTGTTTATGTTACTAGTTTTTATAAATATTATTATTTTATTTTTGACAATCAATCTACCAATAGATTATTAATGCCATTGTCGAGTAGGTAATGATATTATAAGTTTCTTACGATCATTTCAACAACTAACAAGACGATGGCTGTTCCTCTCGCATCAGAAGAGTCGACATCGACCTGATGATGCTTCATGACGGACCGAAACATGTGTAATTTGTGGTACACGTAATTAATCGTGGTTATTACACATTAATCTGCAAAAATTTTTAAATTAATTATATATTTACAGTTTCATACCAACAGTATCAACCGTCAGCAAGTAATGCTTTTACAACTCTTTTTTTAATTGTTTTAGTTACTAATATTTCGCTTTTTTTTTCTTTACTGGTTTACTTTTTCAAGTACACTTTGATAAATAAAATCAAATTCAATAAGACGTGGTAGCTGCCAATCTATTCCAGGCGGAAGTGCAAAGTAACGTCCACTACAATATATAATGTTATATTTTTTGCCCAAATTTTATGCTCTTAAAATCATTGATATAAATTGTGCGTTCCATTCAGCTGGTAAAAGCTATATTAAGATAATTCGTAAGAAATGATAATCTTAGACATATATTAGATTTTTTTAATCCTGTAAATATATTATACATATCATACAATAAATATAATGTACAATATAAGCCATTTTCAAACACCGATTTATATTTGAATAACCATTACTTAAAAAATGTAGTAAAACAAAATTAAAAATCGACACCATGAGTTTCTACAGATAAGTGATAATAAATCAACATAATTTCATCGCGCTTTGAATAAAATTATACATAAGTATGTTACCGGTTGTAAAATCCATTCACAGTGACAAGAATTGGTGAGCGTCCGCGAGACATCGCGCCCGGTGGTCCACCGCAAACACTGTCCACAATCCATTGTCCAAATTTTATTGTCATAAACTTATAGCTAAGTGAAAATAATTTTTATACTGTGTACTGGTGCTATGCATAACCAAAGACATTCTCAATGTAAAATATTCATTTGGTAAAATTACTTGGGTATTGTACTACACAATAATTACTTCTATGTCTGAAATTATTTAAGTAAGTATATACTTGATTTACAAATTATAAATCTGCAACAAACATACTTATGCTAAACTAAGAAAATTAGTATAATATTCTGAATTATATTTGTTCTTACAATAAAATACTAAATACTCATCTGTATAATATTTCAATGAGCCTTGAATACAAAATAAACGATTATTTTCGTCTCTGATTCATTCATAATTGTTCTACAGAAAATTCTGCATGATTCACTCGATAATAACATTCAGGATGACATGTATGGACCGTCAAAAATTTTAATGAACACCTTTTGTGTCTGCATAATTTTAGTGCGATTCGAAAATGTCACAGAAAAAATTGTATAATGATGATTGACAATATAGTTGTACGGTATAAGATGTATGTTTTCAATATAAATGAAAATACTGCCAGTAGTTGTGCTGGCACTGCTGGATAGATTTCAATTTTTTTTTTACATTTACTTCTTAAACATTTGGTTATTATTTAAAGAAGAATTTATCACGATAGATTAATTTTATATAAATACTAGCTAGTTGTGCTGGCACTGCTGGATAGATTTCGATTTTTTTTTTTACATTTACTTCTTAAACATTTGGTTATTATTTAAAGAAGAATTTATCACGATAGATTAATTTTATATAAATACTAGCCCCTGCCCGCAACTTCGTCTACCTAGTAATAGTTACTTTGGGCTAACGCTAATACACAGCGGAAGCTTTGAAGAAGTAAAAACTCCGATTTAGAAACATTTTTCATTGGTGCTACGCTCCTAGTAGTCGTAGCGTGCTGATATATAGCATATAACCTTCTTCGATAAATAAGTTATATAACACTTAAATAATTTCTCAAATCGGATCAAGGGTTCCTGAGATTACCCCCTACAACGTCACAAACCCTCAAACTTTACCTTTTATAATATTAGTATAGACTAGCCGTTCAGCGATGTATTTTCTTGCTGCGCGGAAGTGGGCCAAGCTGTATAGTATTAATATATTTTCGGCTACCTATAGTCACTTATTATTGTTCAGATAATAAGAAGCACAGGTGAAGACTTGGATAACAGTTGTTGATAAATATGAATGGTAAAAAAATGGCGTACTATATATGTGAATGTAAAAGTAGATATGTACCTACATTCGTTCCCTACAAAGGAATGGACTTGAAAATATGTTTACAGATTGTAAAGTGCAGCAAATTCACTTTGATGTTAGTATGAACAATATGCTATGTTTACTCTACAGCTCTTTGCGCATACGAGAGCCCTAACGTGTAAGAACATATTCATTATGAAGTGGAATGACTCGCTGAACATAGGGTTCACGTGAAGTTTTAAAAAATTGTATTAACACAAGTTATCTTCATTTGTTTATTTTCAAGTATTTTTTACCACCCTATTTCCTTATCCTTCTATATTAAATTCCTTTTTAATTCACGGTATTATAATAATTATATATTTATTAATCGACCACAATTAAAGTATTATGTACATCCATGAAATATTGTGTATAAATAAGTATTATGAAGGTGGTAGAGCCACGCTGAAGCTATTACTGGCTTAGTACTTAGTCCATAACAGTAACATTTTCGACATTGACCAATATAAGGATCTTTATAGGTGTTAGTGTTTAATTACAGCATCATCTCATGTTGAATTGAGATGTGGTTTTAAATGTCAACATGCTTAATCTGGAAGGGACTGGCTTTCAAGTACAGCTACTGGAAAATACCAACAGCTGTTTGGCAACAGATTTGCAACATGACGGCAATAGCTGGCCAGGCGGGCTTAGAAAAAGAACTACCATGCTATGGTTTTTATATGACGTTTTCTTCCACCAAAAGCTTCGAGTTAGTTGTAAGGATTTTTAACTTACATTGATCAACATAGTGTCTGAATACTCTAACAACTAGAGCCATCGCCTCTTATAAGTATCGGGTGACTGCTTTAAGATCGGCTGAGTGCCATAAGCGCTCACCTTAATCGTCCGGTCAAACTTTTTTCTCTCGATCTGACTTCGCTATTGGCCTAGCAAGGTCTTAACAGCTTCACCAGACTACTAAAGCGAGCGCTTGCGGTACTCAGCTGATTTTATTTGACAACTAGCTCAAGGATACACGACACACCTCGGCTTGCGCGACCTATCTTTTTTTTACATAGGAAAGTCCCTTATGGATACACCACCCTCCCGGGGAGAGGGTGGGCTATGTCCGACTCGCACGGACTAAAACCCCACGGTGTACGTCTTCCGCTATTGTTGGGGCTGCACGGGATCTCTATAGACTTCATCGTGCCGCCCCAGCGGTTGGCCTAGCAGCAAATGCGACGCCGCCGGGCCCCGTCTTGTTAGAAGACAGCCGTGTACACACCGGCCGTCTTCTCCGTTTGCCGGACCTATGCAATGGAAAGATGGCCCACCCGACCCATCTTCCCTGGCCCGGTTACGGTGGGAGGACGCGGTCAAATTGGTCAAAATTATATATATATATATATATAAATATTTTTCAATCGGATAAACATCCGGTGAAACTGTTGAAACTGTTTGTAACTGTGACTTTCTAGGCCAATAGCGTAGTCAGTTCCAAAAAAAAAACCTTTTGAATTGATCTAGCTTAAAATATAATCAATAAGAGCTGAAAACTACATAACCTCTTTTAAATATATGTTATTTATCCTCGTTTATTGGATTCAAAGGAATATATTCATACGTCAAGTACTGCGAATTCACATGTCAATCGTATAACAAAACGTAAATGTAGAGTATTCCTTTCCCGGATAAGCGTAGACTAAGGTAACAACAAAAGTAATCACTGTAATGTTAAATCCTTCTATTATTGTTAAGAATGATATTCTTTATGCTATCTTAATCAATTTCGAGGTTATTGAACAATATACAATAGCGTGAAATTCGTTCGTCCAATTTGGTCTCCAATCTCGAAATATAATTAATATTTTACATATAATTTCGAATATGATGCTTGAAATATTTGATTAATAGCCTTCATGATGGAGTAATAAGCACTAATGTAACCTTACACTGTATTGATCACGATTTCTGATTAATTTAACATCGACTCTGTATTATCATTAATTTTCCCTTTACTTGGTTTACTAGTTATTACTGTTATTACTACCAAGAAATCCTCGGTTGGTATGTGATCATCAGCTATAATTCAAAGTTCAGTCTTTATTATTTTCTGCATATGCCAGACGTAAAACTAGACAAATGTAATCACTTTTCTTTAACTTTTTTAATTGTACTAGCCTCTGCCCGCGACTTCGTTCGCGTGAAATAAAGATATTCTTTATTCCTAACACGCGGCGGAAGCTATCAAGAGGAAAAATCACGATTTTGAAACATTCTTCATTAGTGCTCCGCTCCTATTGGTTTTAGCGTGATGATATATAGCCTATAACCATTCTCAATAAATGAGTAATTTAACAAGATTTTTTCAAATCCGATCAATAGTTTCTGAGATTAACCTCTACAATGCCACAACGTCACAAACTTTATCTCTTTATAATATTAATTTTATAAAATTATCCAATACGAAATATATATAAGAGTTGTTGAGGTAAGTATGCTTGGTACACATATATGTTCCAACAATTTTTGTATGTATGTATAGTTAGCTTAGGTTAGGTTAGTTCAGATAGGTCGCGAATCGCATGTATCGGGTAACAGCCGAATGCAAAGTATGCCGTGCACCCCTGGGCTAGTTCTCAAATAAAATCGGCTGAGTGCCTTAAGCCGTCCTTAAGTAGTCTGGTGAAGCTGTTAAGACCTTGCTGGATCAATAGCGTAGTTATTTCGAAGAAAAAAAAATCATTATTTGTAATAGTATTTGGCAACGTCAAAACAAATCTGGTTTACTTCAGTATGCTTAGTCACCAGTTCGTACGGAAGAAACTTCCATTAACACAGTTGTAATCCTTATTCTTACTAATATTACAAATGTGAGATTGTTTGTTTGTAACGTACATGCCGCAACTGATCATTATGAGATTTTGCATAGGCGTTATGAGGGATACAGAAAAGAATATAGTTCTACTAGTGCCTTTCATCCAGGAAAAGGTACTGTTCTCGAATTCCATTAAATGCGAGCGTAGTGGCGTACAAAAATTAGTTTTAATATATCTATCATAGGTGGTAGAGCCACGCTGAATCTATTACTGGATTTAGCATGAATGGATCGGCTCGTCCGGGGCAGCACCACTTATTCACAGAAAACCGACGTAAAGTAACAGTGCTTGCTTGGCGAAAGCCCATCTCCTCAAATCTCTCTCTCTCCTCCTCCTTCCTCCAAATACAGGTTGGCAACGAACTTGCGACCCCCCTTGTGTTGCTAGTGTCTATGGACGATGACGATCACTTAACATCAGGTGACCCGCCTGTTGGTTGTCTCCTATGACATATACAAAAATCACAAATACTTGGCGTAATTTTTACGTATTCAAGTGTGAAATAACGATTAAAAATAACTTTCGAATACACTACGTCATATTTAGTTACTTATTCAAAAGGTACGATAATATATATAGTTTATTTGACACGTCAATACAATTTTGATAATAAAGAATGAATTCGAAAGTAAGCACACACATATATATGGTAATCGATTGACATGTTTTTACAGTAACACAGAGGCGGGTAAGTCACCAACCATATCGGGTTATCTTCAGTCCGGCTATCGTGTCGTCGATTTATCTGACACCCGTCCGCGACTATGTATAGAAACGACTAGTTGTTATTCTATTCAGTGTCTTCATTACTACGCCGCTATCTCTGCTCTAACAGTATCCCCTTTCACCTTTAATGATAATTCGAAGCACTTGCGTACGTCGGTGTTGATTCTTTTCCTATATTTTGAACTGTACCGACTTGTGGAGTAGTAAAAATAGTAAAAATCGATCATTCCTATGAAATTAGAAGAAATTAATTAACTATAAATCGCACCAAATAAAACACATAGTAAGATTTTGTTCAAATAAATGAATTTCTTTGTCGTGAGGCGCATGTTAACGTATTTTGTAATCTCGCACCTCGCGACCGTGAGTTTAAATTCTATGTTATTCCATAAATATGTTAGTAAATATATTTGATGAAACATGAACTAGCAAAACTAAATTTTACATTTTTTTGAGCATTGACTTGTTGTTGAAATTTGTTACATAAAACTCAGTTTATTATAAAACATAATGACAATGATAATTATATGTCATCTACATAAATAGTAATCAATTAAATGTATTTGAGTGCACCACTTATCTGTCTAATATTATTTTTATAAATATTAGGAAATACTTTGTATAAAAGAAAATATTTGAAAAAACATATGGAAAACTGAAAATTTGAATTCAAAATTTCCCACTTCATCATGGAATTAAAATAATAAAAATAAAAAGCAATCACTATTAATAGTGATACCCTAAAACGATTTTTTAAAATTTTTCATTTTTACAACATTCTTTTGTTAATGAAAATTTTGGAGACTTTAAAAATAAATAGATTACAGAGAAACTGTAGAAGATATTTCAATGAAATTTTCAGGATTTGTTGTTTAATATTTACAGTTTAATAAATAATCGATAATTTGAAATTATTCATTCATTAACATATTATTAATAAACTTTTAAATAAACAAATGAAAATTGTAACGACTTTTACCTCAGATTATGATTTTTTTATTCCGGAACACGCATTATACATTAAAGTTTAATATTTTGAAAGAAAATTTAACTTCCCACCATTAGTTTAAACACTACGAATTTATTTATCCCAGAGCGGCGAACACTGTCAGTTCAACGAACAGGCGCGCGCTGTAGACACACCAAAACGTCAATCAGCAACAAAATCAGTTTATGAGAATGTCACGGGTACAACTAGTATATGAATATAATTTTTACGGGAAAAGTTTGATCCACTTCACTGCGATTAAAACTAACAGACCCCTATTTAATATATTCATAAGATGTTGTAAGTATCTGTTAATTCTATTTCAAATAGATTTCAAAGACGTAAACAAAGACCATAAAATAGATATTGTTTGAAGACAAGTAATATTACTTCTCTCCACAACTTTAGCTTTCACATGCGAATTTTCAAGTCGCTTCTGTTTATTTTGTTTGATTATTATTTAGGTCCTTACGTTGAAGTGTTATTTTATGACCAAGATTAGTCTCTTACGTTACATTCACTGCATCCTAACTATTATATTTTTAAAGTATATGAATGTATATACCACAAGATTAGTTTTCTAATTCTTATTTTTAAGATGAAAATGCATCTGTATTTTCTAAAATCTTATTAGAAAAATATCGTACAGTAAGAATATGACATAAATGAAATATATTTTATTTAGAATTTAGAGAAATACTCTCACGAGTTTTGTGTAGTCACAGAATTCTATAGGAATACGAGTATTTATCCTAAATAGGTTTAAAAAATAACAAATGAACACTATGTCTCTTGGTGGTTGCCGTTGTTTTTGGATTGTACTGCTTACTTACCATCAGGCACAGTGCAGTCACTTTGCTATAATAAAAAAAACATATGACATGTAAACGAATGCAAAGTTTATATGATATTAGGTCTAACAAACGCCCGTATTTACTGCACAAGCCATGGTGAACTGTAAATCAAAGTCGTTATAAAAGCTATAAAACGGCGCTCGCAATAACAGGCGTGGGGAGGCATCGAGCAAATTATCGCAAAACCTGTTCAGTCGTGAGTAAATAGTGGTCGTTGGAGTGCATTAGTCACACAAAGCTCAGAGAGTGGGCGACTGCACTAACATAGTAAATAAGCTTTCTAATCAAAAGGAAGGTTCACAAATATCATGTACAGAACATCGTGCACAGCGCTGAAGGAGATTAAATGTACGCAATGTAACATTATAAATCAACTCCTTTTATTGCCTATGCATGCGGTATTCTCACTGAGTAGGCGTGAAGACTACAGCGCGCCATGTCACTTGTACACAGACTACGGAATAGCTGTTATTTTTCACATGATACGAAAAATAATTTGTCATATTATATCATGAAATTAATACTCCTGCTGTAATTGGATTCCATTTGAGTGATTTATATTCTTAGAATTCATATTCCTGCTATAAATATATAGGACGAGCATATCATTCCACTTCTCTACACTACAAGTCGCATACTTCAGACAACTATTATATATGTTATATACATATAAGCGCAAGCATAGGTACAAATGATTTATTTTTTGAGATAATGAAATCAAAGAAAAACATATAGCAGTTGGAAGCAAACGCAAGTATGATAATAATAAGCATCTGATGTAGATGTTATGTAGATATTATGTACCTATTTATACAATATACATGTTGGAGCTACTACTCTGAAAATAGGCCTCATGGTATTCCCCGACATATAATTACTGACTACTTAAAAAAATAAAGAATACGTGAATAGTATTATTAACTTAACACATATTTACTTTTTTTTAAAACTATACTATACATAGACATTTTATTGATTTTAACCTCTCAAGAGATATGGTATCCTATTATTTAAATCGAAATGTTATTCTGCGCGTATCAGTCTAATCTGTAATTTGTAAAAAACAATAAGGGCAATTGATTTACAGAAAGATTACTATCGAAATTTAATTAATGAAAACACAGTTCTTTGATAAATAATCACGTCAAAACTACTGAACGTAGATAGATAGATCTATGGCCACTCGATGTAGAATTTTTCGTAGATAGATCTAGAATACTTATTTTTTGGACTCCCCTAACCCTTAGCCATTTTTTCACAATTAAATATTTATTTAATGCACAGCGAAGCGGGTGAGTATCCGCTTGTCTAATATATAGTAAACCTGATAAAAAATGTAGGCGGTGGCATTTATGTAGGATATAATCTCTACAAACTAAAATATGATCTTTGTGTCTCGCGTAACATGCAATTGCATTTTGTAGCAGTGAAAAATTATAGATACTTTTTTGCTTAACGATGTTTTGATAGTAAGATGAAAATTGTGAATTGAACTGAATATCTAAAATTTTTACTAAGCTTTAAAGCTACAAATTCTGCCTAATGTACCTTCGACATATCATTTATCGTTTTCTAGTGGTCTTGAAGTCACAGGTAACCCAATGACTGCTATATGGATTTCTTTGAAGTAAAACATTCCATCTTCATTTATCATCACCTGAATCATCTCTTTTGAAGTGTTGAGGTCTTAGTTGATATATTGTTTAGACACACCATCGATGACCGTATGTACGGCTCCTTGCAACTGAATCGAAGTTTCCGGTGAAAGAAAATATCGCGTGCTATGGTTTCATAGCATGGTGGTAAGGTTTTCTCTAAATCCGCTTGCTCCCAGCCTTAAGTAAAAGTAGTAGTGGTAGAGCCACGCTGAAGCTATTATTTGTTTCAGCCTGAATGAGTCGGCTCGTCCGGGGTAACACCACCCTCTCACAGAAAACCGACGTGAAGTAACAGTGCTTACATTGCTGCGTTTCGTTCGGTCAGTGATAGCGCCGGAGACCCATCTCCCTTCCCCTACCCCTTTCTCTCCATTCCCACAAACACAGGCTGGCAACGCACTTGCAACTCCTCTGGGGTTGCTAGTGTCTATGGAGGGCAGTGATCGCTTAAAAACAGGTGACCCGCATGTTCGTTTGCCTCCTATATGACATAAAAAAGAAAATTTGGTGTGTCCTGTAAGGTGCACTTGGGAGTTAGTTTTCTCTAGGTTTAGTGTGCTTACCACCTTAGGGCACATAATTTAAATTGAAAATGTCGTCAACGCCAAAACCCGATTTATGTTTACAAAATCTCTTAATAGTAATTCATGAGTAAGGTTAGATATATAACTGGTCAGTTAGATATATAACTAGTTTTTTATTTATTATCAGAGCGGGACAACGTCAGCTAGGCCCGCTAGAATATATACTTAAGATAACGACATTACTAATAGATGAAGACTCTGATTAGCACAATAAGCACCTCTTCAGCAACGAAAGTATTGAAGTGCGGGTAAGTCGACAGTGAGTGCCGTTTGCCGTATGGTATCATGTGGTATGCACCGCCATCGTCCAATATTTACCCAGGCCAAGCCTTTCTCACGGCGCGCCAAACACTCGCCGCGGCACCGATCACTATGTGTCAATACTATTTTGTTTATCGTAACAATTTCGTTTCAAATGTGCCAAGAACGGTGTTAACATTTTTTCTCACAAATTTCACGCGCCTCTAGTTTCTGTTTACGAATACGTCAGGTGTAACCAAAAAAAAAAAAAAAAGATTCCAACGCATACATCTAATCCTAACTAATATTATTAATTCTAATATGAGTTTGTTTGTTTATTCCACTTTGCCGAGTTAACTACTTAACCGATTATTATTAAATTTTGGGTACACATTGTTAAGGGTACAGAAGATATGGTACCTACATTTCATCCAGAAAAACTGTACGGTTCTCCAGAGATAGATCAAATCTACATTATTACGAGCAGACTCGTCAACAATAGCTAGTTATTGATAAGTGCACGACAATGATCTCTATGTTGTGATGACATTAAACACCGCATCAAATAGAATTACTGAGAATTTAGTAATAACGATAATTAAATAACTAAATGTATCAATACTTTAATAAAATAAACATCGACTTAATGATTATAAGTTATTTCGTATTTTTTTTATAAAATTACTAGTCACTGCCTGCGATTTCCTTCGCGTGGAATATTTACTTTGTGCTAACGCTAAAACCTAGCGGAAGCTCTCAAGAGAAAAAAAAAGATTTCAAAACATTATTCTTTGGTGTTCCGCACCTATTGGTCTTAGCGTAATGATATATAACATATCTATAACCATTCTCGATAAATGAGCTATACGAGTATAACACTGAAAGAATTTTTCAAATCGGACCAGTAGTTCCTGAGATTACCCCCTACAACGTCACAAACTCACAAACTTTACCTCTTTATAATATTGGTATAGACAAATGTACGTTCTAAATAAAAGCATGGTGTCATTATGGAGCCATTTTATTATATTTATCTACGTTCTTCTTTTGTTTAATCATTACATACTTATTTCGACTTGCGATGTTGCATTCAAGGCAACAGCTCATGTGGAGTTTCAGCTAATTTAGCATCCTCGTAGCTTGTTGCCATAGGCCAGAGTGCTTTAACACTCGTTGATATAGTCCTGTAATGACCCACCTGGCTAACATCGCATAGTCAGTTTGCCGTGAGAACTCTATATAATTAGGTTTGTGATTCTCGCAATCACGCTACAGCCAGTGGTAGAGCTTCGGTAGTGGCAGAGCCACGCTGAAACTCTTATTGGTTTCAGCATGAATGGGTCGGCTCGCTCAGGGTGGTACCACCCTCTCACAACAATAATTTTAGTTAACTAAATTAAAATCTTAAAGAATAGATATTTGAATTCCGTACATCATTATAACTAAGTATTTTTAAATTGAAATCCATTATTTAAACTAGTAAACAGAAAACAGCATGGACTTATTCTTGGTTATATTACGACTCCAATGCAAAATTCTTGCAATATCGTTTTTTTTTTTCGTGCGAATTGTACAGTGACAAAAATACTCTTTCTGTAAAGTAGGTAACGTCACCCCTGCGTCATTCTTATATTTAGAAACAGCGGATCTTGGATTTCTTAGGGTTGTCAAATTATAAATCTTGTATATTAAAAACTATTTATTCCAAAAAAGAAAATTCAATAACAGATAAAAATCCCTTTTATAAATTTAACAGTTATTCATCTTAGTTATTTTAGTTGTGATTTAATATAGAAACTTATTTTCTTTATACTGTTATCTAACAAATTTGTAATGTTCTGACAGATGAAAAATTAGCATGGGAAAAAATTCCAAATTCAGGAAATTCATAAATATTAAAAAGTAATGTTTTAATTGTAAAGTTACTTATATGATGTTGTTATTAGATGTGAGTTATAAAAAGACTAGCTCTTGCCTACGGTTTCATTCGTGTTAATTTAGGTTTAATATATCCTCCAGGAACAATACTTAAAAGTACCTTATGTCCTTTGCATATATACGAATACAAATATATATATATATATAAATTTCATGATAATCAGTTGAATGGATAAGCCGTGATATTGTAGTAAATAAACAAACTCACATTCGTATTTATAAGTTACTAGCCTCTGCCCGCGACTTCGTTCGCGTGGAATAGATACACTAACATGCAGCAGTTCTCAAAAGGAAAAACGATTTTGAAACATTTTTCGTCTGTGCTCCGCTCCTTTTGTCTTAGTGTGATGATGCCTATAACCATTCTCGATAAATGAGCTATATATAACATTGAAAGAATTATTCAAATCGGACCAGTAGTTCCTGAGATTACCCCCTACAACGCCACAACATCACAACGTCACAAATTCACAAACTTTACCTCTTTATAATATTAGTATAGATGATAACTGAATAAAAATCCTCGTTTAGAAAAAATAGACACTTCAGTGTGCCAACTTACTCGATAGGGGTCAAACGATGCTGAAGTTTATCGACTTCAGTAATACCAACATAATAATAGCTATATATATTTATATGTAGTTTTGATTCCTTTTTTAATGGTATCAATTCGATCGCAGAAACTAAATATGCTGTCAAACTATGCTGCCTAGGTCGTGCACATCTCTTTTTTTGCAAAATGTAACCGTTTTGGAAGCAAGTTTATTTTATTTGTGAATTTAATGTGCTAACATTTCTCCAGTATCAAAATTATATTGTTATCTCTCTCTACACGAGTCCCGGATGCGTTGTATATTGTATTATTATCTACAATTAGATCTATATTAGATACAAAATTATTATTATTATCTATTGTACAGTATTAGTTTCAGTCAAAATCTCTGTGGAACGGGCCTCTTAGCAGTAGAGGTAGGCCAGAAGCTCGATGGAGAGACGAAATACAATCTATAACTGGTAGAAACAGACATTGCAAAGAGTCACTACGCTTGGCGTTCACTGGAGAAGGCCTTTACCCGAGAAGAGGTCCACGAAAATTAATGGAAAAAAATTGTATGTTAACAATGTATCAATGTGTTGAAATAAACAGGCTTTTTTATTTTTATTTTATAATTTCAGTCAACAACAGTCACTTTAAAAAATTTCTGATAAATGTTCATAAAAATATCTATAAATATAAGAATATCTACGGACTTAAGCCGATATGATTACCACAGAATCAACGTAGATTTGATTTTTCTTCACAGTCTCGATATAGGACCAAGAAGTAGACAAATAGTACAGTAACAGTGTTATTAATTTTTTTTTTTTATAGAATCACGACAAAGTGACTGCACTAAGCCTGATGTTAGGCATAGTACAATCAAAAAACATCAGCAACCACCGTGAGACAGATTATCCATCGCCGGTCGCCGCTGTCATGCCGGCCATAATGACGAAAGTCGCCCGGTACTGGATATGCACAGGCTGATCCCGAAACGCGACGCGTAGAAGCGAGTCACTATGACGGGCTTTTTCGCCATATGCATGGTGGTTGCGACCCAGTCGGCCTGTAAAACCCTACCACCCCGCTCTCGCCATTGCCTCGTTCGTTGATCAGCAGGGTGCACCACGTGCAGGTGAGGTTGGCTTGGGTGTCTCAAGTCTTAAGATGTTATTTGACACCCCTTACACCCCAATTTTTTTTTTTGTGTTTACAGTTTATATCTGTTAATAGGAAGTAATTTGAGTGTATCCGAAATGTTGAATAAGCCTTTTGAAAATTTTACCAATAGAAAGCCTAGGTATTTGTGAGTGTCATAGGCTATATATTAACTCGAAGAATGAAGAGCCTTTTATGTGGTAGTCGGATTTGTAAAGTAACGCAAAGAAAAAACGGTCGAACGAGAACGTTTCTTACGAATGCGGCCTTATTTAATCACAGGTAAAAATGTTTACCGCCCAATAAATTAGGCACGGATCAGCTAGTTATACAATACTTTCATAACATTAGATACAAAAAATCATAGCATTCTCTTAAAAAAATAATTTGAAGCGTAATAAATTAAACCACGTATCGAGATTACGAAATTCTTGACGTAGACTCAACAGGAAGCATACAAAGAACGAGATAAGTTAAATGAACAACTGATAGTCTGATAACCCTATTATTGGAAGTGAACTCGGGATTCAGGTCAGCGTACACAAGTTGCACGGTGCACGCATCCCGGCCACAACCGAAATAAACACTGATTACAAGCACTAGTATTAGTTTTGTAATGTGCATTATTTATATATTACGGGCATGTGGCCAACGTTACTTCGTTTAAATTGTATTTTATTAAAGATTTACTACGCCATTAAACATTCTTTAAATGGTTTCACGACTGCGCATGGTTTTGTATTGATTGTTTTTAGATACAGTAGTGTGAATAATGTCCCATTGATAAGTGTGACAAAATGTAATGTGATTTTATAGGCGGTAGAGCCACGCTAATGCTATTACTGGTTTCAGCATGAATGAGTCAGCTCGCCCGGGGTAGCACCATCCGAGGTGAAGTAACAGTGCTTGCATTGTTACGTTTCGGTCGTTTAGTCAGAGTGGCGGAGACCCACCTCCTTTCTCCCTCCTCCTACCCATCCCCATCCCTTTTCTCCCTTCTCCGACACAGGCTGGCAACGCACTTGTGGCCTGGTGTTGCAAGTGTCTATGGACGGTGGTGATCAGTTAACATCAGGTGACCCACCTGTTCGTTTGCCTGACATAAAAAATTATTTATTTTTCTTTAATAAAGATATTCAGATGTAGGGGCTAATATAATATCCGATATAAATATAACGAAAAACTATTTTTTTTTAAATAACTCAACTCTCTTACAAGAGTCCCTGCCAACCCCTTTATCACAGGAGGTTTTATCTACAGCAAACTAGATCTATACTCAAAATAATCGTTTTTGGATCACACAAAGTATTGTCCAGATTCAAACCCACGATAAGCAACGCAGAAGCGGCGGCAAAAAGACCGTTTTAACTATTGAACTATACGTGGAGTATACTTAAGGAAATAAATTATATTACTATATTTCAACATTTTAGGTATCTATGATGGTGTCTACTACCAACAAATAAATATACGTCCATATAAAAATATACATTTTACACGTATTTGTAAGTAATTTTAACGTAGACGATGTCGTGTGCGTTCAATAGTATAATATACTATATGTACAAAACTATATATAAATTATTTACATATATTGTACATTATTCATTGTTATATATAGTATATTATATGTATATTATATATACTATATGTTATATAGTATTCATATTATTCATTATTTACATTTGAAACCATTTATACGTCTCCGGCTAGTAGGGTGACTAAACTCATACCTTCTCTCATAGATAGTCTTATGCCCAACAGTGGTATTTATTTGTATGCTTAATGGGAGTACATAAATATAGTTAATTACTTGAAAAACAACATGACATGTAGACAAGAAATTTATTAAAGAAACATTCTAACAAAAAACATAAATTATGATACGCAAAACTGACTATTTTAATTTTCATTTCAACGAATAAATACATTTCTTAATAAATTTAAATGTCTATGGTAGACATTTCAAGGATAGCCATCTTAAACACGCATGTTTGTTTGTATGGAAACTGTCGGGCTTGGTCAAATATTGTCTAGCAGGAAGAGTCTATTGACTCAATGAGTTGGCGGGCGCGAATCTGAATCGTTCAGCGGAGTAGCGATCATATGTGAACTAGGCCAACGGATTGTGTCAATAACCTTTGTAAATAAGTAGACTTTTTAAAGACGCGATTCAGCCAAGTTATCGTTACTGCCAAAAAAGTACTATTAATAATGTTTTATGCGCCTCATATCCCGAGACGCGACGTTCGAGTGAAATATCTTGAATGAAATTGTATTTAAGGAAAAATGTTACTTTTCCTTGATCCTTAAATGCATGATTTCTTACTATGAGTAAAAAATTGAAACCAGAAATTACTGCAGTTAATGGGAACCATAGAAATAAAAAAGCATGGATTTTTTTATTCTCATAAAAGCATATTAATGTATTTCTGCAATCACTACTTGAGTTCGATAAATTAACTGCGTACAATAATATAGATAACATAAATAATACCATTAATTTCATTGACACAAAAGATAAAGTAAAAATAGCAAATTATGTAGAATAAAAAAAACACTGACCAAACATTGCTTATATAAAGAGATATGCGGTTATAAAAATACGATACAGATCTACATCGTTATGTATTTAAGCGTTAACTCCTAAATTTGGATACCCAAGAAGGATTACGTGGACTTGTTATAAACAACCTTTTAATAAATAATAAAAAAGAGGACCTCAATGCCGTCGCTCGATAAATCTAGATCGCTATGCGTTTGAGGGTTGACTTCCAAATTTGAATATCCAAGAACATTACGCCGACGCTTTTTGAAACACTTTTAAAAATGGAACATAATACCGTTTGGTAAACTCCATTTACTCTTTAGTCATCTTGATGATATGAAGCGGGACGTCAAATTAGTTTTTCTTAATAAACTGAATGACATGAGATGTGCCGACAGCGCCGTTTGCTATATATCATTGCAATGTGATATGACACTTTAGCCAATTAGCGGATGTTTTCTGCGGCCAGACGAGTTCAGTAATATAATCCGAGCCCTTATAAGGATCAACCATATCGGGTGAAATTTAAACTGATTGGGTACGGACGTGACTGGACAATAAGGGCTTTTTCTAAACGGTACGAAATCTTGAGAATTCACTTTTGCTGACTCTAATTGGCTGCTAACATTGTCTTAACTATTGCAGAATAACTCTTTAACTCGAAAACTATACTGCAAATTCCTTTATTTTTCCATCAGAGAGAAATTAATAAAATATGTTACTCTTTCATTATTATTATATAAAATTTAGATGTAAATTTGTTTGTTTGTTTCGCGTTCACGTCGTAACTATTCAACCGATCATCATAAAATTTTACATACACATTGTCAGAGGGATATATCTAATTCACATTAACGCGAATGAAACCGCACGCATAAGCTAACGATTTCATACTTTATTCATAAGTTAAAAGTTGATACAAATAATCTGAGATATATAATATACTAACGGGCTCGGCGGATGTTATACCGTCATGATAATAAAAAAAACCTTGATAAATTATATACCTAAGCCTTGCTCATGAATCGCTTTATCTACTGGTGAAAGCCGTATGAAAATCCGTTCAGTGGTTTTTGAGTTTATCGCGAACAGACAGACGTGGCAGAGAACTTTGTTTTATAATATGTAATGATTTAAAATTGAATAGAATAAACAATTTTTAGGTATCTCAGTAACAGTATACATATAATGTTTATGAAAAGCTTATATTGCACGATATTACAAAAGGATATCAAATAAAAGAATACTTATTACTAAAGACAAATTAATGCTAATTTAGTATTCTCCTATCTATTTTTCAAGGAACATGTTCAATATATCGTATCCTTATATTATTTTAATGCAAATATCCTATTATGTATTTCAAAATCACTTTTTTTTTAATAATCTCCTCAATGGTATCAGTGCATCACAGGGCGGTCACCAAATCTACCGCGATACTTGTAAGTCACGTCTCCTACTTACCATAACAATGGCAGGTACAGTCTTTTACCAAAACTACAAGACTCTGACAACGCTGTTCGACCTCTACAATTTATGGAAATCACTGAGAACAAAAACTCATGACAAAGGTGTCTACTCTAAATTAAGTGGATGGGTCGTGTTCCTATTGTTTGGCTTTTGTTCGGCTTGTTTTGTAGTCGTAAATATCATCCCTTGACCGAACCGTAAGGCCATACAATTTTACGAGTGTAGGTGTCTTAACATCTACAGGGTATTAAAGATACGTATTTCAATAACATTAATTTTCTTTTAACTGTGCTTAAGCTGGTAATTAAAACGGCATGTATAGTGTCACTTGACTACATAGATAGATAGATATAACTATCTTCATCCCGCGACTTCGTCCGTGTGGAATAGTTATTTTGGGTTTACGCTAACACGCATCAGAAGTTCTCAAAAGGCAAGAAAAACGATTTTGAAACATTGTTCATTGGTGCTCCGCACCTATTGATCTTAGCGTATTTATCTATATGAATGAACACGGAAATAATTTTTCAAATCTGACCAAAGTAGTTACTGAGAGTAGTGCCGTACAAGCAAACAAACTCTTCAGCTTGTTAATATTGGTATAGATAGTATAGAAGTATAGATATGTCCTTCGATGTCCATGTTAATTCGTTCGTAGACGCATATTACATTTTAACTAATATGTTGATAACTAGCTGATATCCGCGTCTCCATCTGAGTCCTTTGATATCTTAACAATATATTTTACAATTTTCATCATCAGCCAGTAAGAGACCTACTGTAGGGCTGTAAACCGTTTCCTGAAGGCAGTTATAGGCGTTATCACCACCCCAGCCTACGACGTATTGGTTATTTCAAACTCCGAGAAATCAAAACTTTTACATTTTCCCACATAAGGTTAGCACCTGCTGTAATAAAAATCGTAGTGTCTTAAAAGTTTAATAACTACTATTGTTATTATTCAAATTAAAATTCAAATGATTTTATTAGTCACTGTTTTTACATTAAGTTCCACTCGGAACCGCCTAATCACAAATCACGCCGCCGTGGTCTGGGGGTAGATTTCGCTCCCGCACACCAGATTAGGCCTCCCTCGGTAGCGACTCAAGTCTAGGTTCGATCCATTGGCAGGGAGCCCTTGAGTGCGTTACTTGCGCGATACAGTGACACAAAATTTACATCACTGCTACAACACTACACGATCACCCCCACACACGTGCACACCTACACGCTTACACTTTTTCCCTTATCGAACTGAAAAATCTCTAATTTTCCGATAAAAAATATATGGAGGGGTTGTTGAAGCGTGTATGCTTGGTACCCATATGCATCTCAACAACTCAAACTTATATGAATAGTTAGCTAGGTTAGCTAAGATCGGTCGCGAGTTGCATGTAACAGGCAACAGCCAAGCTGAGGTGTGCCGTGCACCCTTGAGCTAGTTGCGCAGGTAAAGTCGGCTGAGTGCCTTAAGCGCTCGCCTTAGTAGTTCGATGAAGCTGTTAAGACCTTGCTAGGTCAATAGCGTAGTAAGTTTCGAAAAAAAAAAATCCACTCGGACGGAGTCGCGAGCACAGCGAGTAGTATATATTGAGAATAGTCATACTGATATTTATTAAATTAATTTGGTAAGTTATCTTCAGATTTTATGTAGTCCAAGGAAGCTGTTGAAGCCTTGCTAGACCAATAGTGTAGTCACTTCGAGAAAAAAAAAAACAGAATTGAAATACTTATAGAAATCTCGCCTAGTCTGATTATTAAAAGTCTGTAGTGTAGATAAAGTATTAAAGATTAAACACGCATGTAAGTAACGTTTGGATAAGCTCTTTGTAGTCGAAGACGTGCACAGAAATAAAACCAAATAAGGTTCAAATTTATCTCGCCGACGATTTCGTATGTGGTCACGTTCTTTTATCTCCATATAAACGATAAGTTACTTTGTAGTGTAGTCCTATGTAAGGAGACAAGGTTATGTAATTATACAGTGCACAATTTTATTTCTACCGGTTTTATTAGATTTTTTTTTTGTCACAAAAGGCAAACGAACAGGCGCGTCACCTGATGTTAAGTGATCACCACCGTCCATAGACACTTGCAACACCAAGGGAGTCGCAAGTACGTTGCCAGCCTGTGATTGGGTAAGGGATATAGGGAGAGGGAGGAGGCAGAGGCGAGGAGAGGGTAGGTGGGCCTCCGGCGCTCTCACTGACTGAACGAAACGCAACAATATAAGCACCGTTACTTCAAGTTGGTTTTGTATGAGAGGGTGGTACTGCCCCGAGCGAGCCGACCAATTCATACTGAAACCAGTTATAGCCTAAGCGTGGCTCTATGACCTACAAACGTGACTATACCATCTACAATATTAGCTATGATCGCGACTTCGTCCGCGTGGAACCTAATATTAAAAACCGTGACTAATAAAATCATATGAATGTATTAAGTCCGTTTACTTATCTACTTTTCTCTCGTATTTAAGTCGCGCTGTCATTAAAATTACAATAACTTCTGATAAAGTTAACTGAGTTTAATGAAATTAGATTACATTTTACTCAACTATACGCTCTATGATTTTCCTAGTGAGGTTTTATTGTGAACTTAGTAGGTACATTAGCAGTGATGTGTGTTCAAACAAACAAACAGACAGAAAGACATTTCTATAAATGATAAAATTCGACCATAATTCATTATCTTTTAAGTTTCAAAATCAATGAAATCTTTTTGCCAGAGTGTACAGATATTGTAAATTAGTAAACACATAAGAATCGTAAAGTATAACAAATAGGGAGTTGTAAATAAACGTGCTAGATGTCTTTCTATGGGTTTTTTTGTGTATTGTCCCCGTATTTAGTAGTAGTAGAGCCAAGCTGAAGCTATTATTTTTTTCAGCACGAATGGGTCGGCTCGTCCGGGGAAGCACCACCCTCTCACAGAAAACCGACGTGAAATAACAGTGCTTGCATTGTTGCGTTTCGTTCGTTCAGTGAGAGAGCCGAAGACCCACCTACCCTCCCCTTCCCCTTCCTCCTTCCCTTTCTGTCCCACCCTCTTCCCAAACACAGGCTGGCAACGCACTTGTGACTCCTCTGGTATTGCAAGTGTCTATGGACGGTGGTGATCACCTAATATCAGGTGACCCATCTGTTCGTTTGCCTCCTATGATATAAAAAAAAAGTATATCAACTCTGTAAATCTCTGTCCTGGACTAAATATTTAGTGATACAAAGTGTTATAGTAGGAAACACAACCATATAAGTACATACCTTTATTGGCGCTAGTGACCGATCTAAGTAGTGATGGTGATCTGAGATCGATTAATCGAGTAATCGATTTTTATACTTACAAATATCGATTCATTTCGACGATTTTCAGAATCGATTCGATTCTGACATTATAACACCGTGAATCGATTTTCTTCAAGATAAATAAACATAAAATACGATACATAATATATAATTTAAAAAAAAGCTCGTCAAAAAAGGAAAAAAATATCCCACAAAGGCAACAAACTTTCAACGTAAGAAAAAAACTGCATTTTTTAAAACTTAACCCTAAAGCTCGGCTACTAAAATAAAAATAAAATAATAAAATCGGTTGACAAATAAAGGAGAACAAGTACTGAACTGTTTCATTTATGTATACGAGCGTTCATCCAGTAGTCGAACTCAGACCATAGAAAAAAAACAATTTCCAAAATTTTGCTATTGGTAAAACTAAAGTTTGTCAATATCCTGTAACCAAAAAAAGAATAAAGAAAATCGGCTAAGAAACAAAAGAGGGAGATGTTCTTAATTTAACTATGTAAAAGAAATATTCCTAAGTAAGGTCCGTGGTTCATTTTAAATGATCTCGCCTTGCTTTGTCCTTAGATAACGCCCGGCGTGCCTTGCTAATTGGACACGATTTATAGTTTGTGTTCGCATCTGAACGTAATCGGTATCTGTTCTTAATTTTTATTCATCCATTTATATCACTATCAATAGTATATGGTAAACAATGTTTGTTTTGTTGGCTATTGTTTAGAAGACACTTTGTTATCTTGAAGTAGTAAATATAATTATTAGCATTGTGCTATACTAAAAGTATCTTGGTGATATTTTAATGTTTTTACGTTAATATTTTTTAGTATAATTGGTATTTTTTTAAATTCATTTGTCTTATTTGCAGGACTATCAACTCTTTTTTACTCAAAAATTATTTGATGAATGTTTAAAGTTAAAAAAATCGACACCTCATACCTATAATATCGTATCTTCATCTAATAAAATGTATGGTCTAATAAAAATTCGTACAGAGATTAATAAACATACTAATTGATTAAAATTAATTAAAAAAAAAACAAGAAATTAAATATATCATTAGAATGTTACAGTGACATTGATTATTCAGTCTATTTCATTTCACCATACCATACCATACCATAGATAGTACCAAATTTAATAATGATATGATACATAGAAGGTGTCAAAATGTTATTTCTAAGAATGCTCATATTTTAACACTCTGGCTATGTAAAACAAAAGACATATTTATTAAATATTCAAAATTCACTGATGCGGCTGTAACACCACGGGTGGTTCTTAATAACATTCGCCCACTAGCAAATTACAAGTCTTTGCTAATGGAAAATAGAAAGTTATATATTAGCGGAAGGCCATACCGCTTTCCAATTGTATATCTAAATGGATAAAAAGTCGTACAATGTTTTTTTTTCTTACGAGCTTAATAAGACGGTTGCACAGCCATAGTGAAAAGATTAACATAACTTGATTCTCACGCAAAAGAAAACCATTATAATATAATTATTGTTTTTTTTTTTTTAACTTTATTCTTGGCAACCAAACTTTCAGATTATTACTGCCATTGTCGTGTAGTTAATAATATTACAAGCGTCGTGTGATTATATCAATATTCGAACAAATGCTGGCTCCCTTGTTAGAACTTTCCGGGGAGTTTTTGTGGCATCACAGAATTTTATGTTCCGTGGTATTATTTTCGATCCTCTTCACTTATGCACAATACACTAACTATATTACATAAAACACCACCAAGCTTACAAAATATAGAGTCAAATAACATAAGATTATGAATAAAATATAAAATCCAATACATGACAGACTAAAATCCCACCAAAAACTATATACTTGTTGTGATCCAATTAGTAATTAAAATACTATCATTTGTATTGCCGCAAGTAAAAAATAACTTGTATTGCACACTTTTTCCAGAATTGAAAAAATGTTTTCTAAAACCATTATTTAAACACTGGAAAAGTTAACGCTTTGTTATGATCATAAAATACTCCATTCGACCCGGTACATAATATTCTTTTCACTGTGACACCATTCCGTCATATTAATTTTAAACACAGGAATTGTGTCAACATAGTTTAAGAATTAGTAAGGCGATTCTGTGTTGTAAATTTATCCGATGAACCACGTGGCCCAACGCCCATGTATGTAGTATGCCTTTGATGCACTGATATAAACACGTGTTGCAATAGTTGTAATACATTTTAGTCGGTCAGTTGGGAACGTAAGCTTAGTTTACATTGGCCTACCTTAATAGAAATTAAAGTACGATGCCTTTATCAAACAATCTCGATTTTATAATCTAATAGTTACACAGAGATAATACAGACATATTGTATCAAATTCATTTGTTGTGTTAAAAATCATGCGTTTTATTGTTAAAATGCGTATATATTTATAATTAGTTAAATAGTTATCATTTGCTTTTTTTTTTGCAAACTTAGTTATAGTAAACGAAGCAACAATTTTCACTGTCATTTCGAGAATTACTTCGACAAAACATGAATATATGTATTACATATGCATAGGTATTGTATATATACAAAGTAACAAAAACTCGCTGCATTGGTAATCATGTTGGAATAAATTATTTCTGTTACTTTCGTTGGTTAAGTAAGCCCTATGGGATATATCAAAATAATGAACTATACAGTTTGTGTCCTTCTCCTAAGAAACATCTACAATAACCACTTTTTTAATGTTTTTAAAGATAATAGGTTAATTGCAAAACTATATTGACGGTTTTTTAAGCATTAGTATGAATGGGTCGGCTCGCTCCCAGTACTACCACCCGAACCACAGAAAACTGACGTGAAGTAGTAGTACTTGCATTGTTGCGTTTCGTTCAGTCAGTGAGAGCGACGGAGGCCCAGCTACACTCCTCCTCCCCTCTACACTCCACCCCTACCATTCCCCAACCACAGACTGACAACGCACTTTCAACTGCCCTGGTGTAGCTAGAGTCTATGGACGGCGGTGATCACTCAACATCAGGTGACCCGCCTATTCGTTTGCCTCCTATGATATACATATATAAAAAAACGGTTACCGTATTAAATATTTTGTATATATTTATAAATGCATATTTTATTAATATTGGGAATTTAATATGGATTAAAGTTACCGTTTATCCTATAAAAATTATGTGTTACAATATTTTTTTAATTAGAACTAACTATGCTATTGGCCTTGCAAGGTCTTTACAGCTTCACTGGACTACACCTGTTATAAGAAAAAAGTTTCTTGTGTATTGAGACACCTTTGATCTTGACCAATTGTCAATTTTAAAGTCAAAAACCTGGCTCGGATATTACACTTGCTTAGACATTTTTAAAGCTACTTTAATATATTAAACTTTGGATCACGGAGGTGCGATTTAAAATAAATAACAATTAAATTAGTATAAACTTATCGTAGATAAAGAAATATAGATATATATTCATTCAGTACTTAATTTTGATAGACTTGAATATACTAAGGACTTTGTTTTGCTTAAAAGTGAGGTCCTTGAAATTAATGATGTTTTGCATACAATTGAAACATTATTCAAATTAAAAACGATCAGGAATATACGACTAAGTAACTACGTGACATAATAATATTTAATGGCATCCATGCGCTAATTGGTAACCAAATTATGATATGATTTCAAAATGATTTTTATTGCAAATAATATAAAAAAATTATAAAAGATAATATTTGCCTAGATTTTTTTATGTCATAGGAGGCAAACGAACAGGTGGGTCACCTGATGTTAAGTGATCTCCACCGTCCATAGATATCAGCAACACTAGAGGAGTCGCAAGCGTGTTCCCAGCCTGTGTTGGCGGGGAAGGAGGGAGGGGAAGAAGAAGAGGAGGAGAAGGAAGGGAGAGGAATGGAGGTGGACCTCAGGTGCTCTCACTGACCGGACGAAACGCAACAATGCAAGCACTGTTACTTCACGTCGGTTTCCTGTAAGAGAGTGGTACTACCCCGGGCGAGTCGACTCATTCACACTGAAACCAGTTATAGCATCAGCGTGACTCTACCATCTACAAGCGTAGCTCTACCACCTACAATTTAGAAATTAATATAAGGGAAAACCATTTTCTGATAATATTTTAGCTCAATAAGATTACAAAAAAAAATGCAATTATAAATAGTACACGTAAATATACGATTTAAATTATTCAAAAAGCCCAATGTATACACTCTCCAAGTACCTATTGAAAGTGTGTACGAACAGTGTACATTCACAGACAAATAACAATGAAGTGAGGTCTTTAACACCATCAAAGAAAAGATAGCGAGAAAGACCTTAAATTAATAACTTTGTAACAGTTTATTACTCAAGCATTTAAAGATATCTGCGAATTAATTGTGATGATGACGCAGATCTTTAGGACTCCAATGACTACGTATTCCAAGTAATTTTCATTTAGTCATGTCAGATAAATATAAGGTATGGTATCTTTATTATACTGTTTCTTTTATAAGGATTATACTGGCGCGGAACCCTATTTTATTTTAATTATAAGTTTTTTTTTGTTATACTCGTAAGTACCGAATGTACTTTCATATCCATTTAGTAAAAAGCTCTTATTTTAGCAATTTCTTTTTATTACTGTTTTCGGGGAAAACTTGTTCAAGTAAATATACTTTTAAATTATATTGTTATTTTTTATTGGAGCAAATGATTCGAGTGTAAATGATTATAGGCAAATTGCAATTTAAAAACGACATTAATTTAAGCAATATATAAGTGTGAGAGATACCCTAATACTATAACCGGAAAAAAATTGCACAATTCTCGGTAGTCTTAATACCGCTTCCGAAGATTTAAGTTTCAAATATATGTACGTCATGGTATCTAGTGGTTTGACCAGTTCAAAGTCAATTCGATGTCCGTAAGTTAGAATCATTGCATGTATCATCGATTTTTTCCGAATTTGCGTACATTTGGTAACACAATCGGCTGTCGGCGGAGGAAAAGATGGTAAGGAAAGCCAAAACTGTTCTTGGAGTACCACTGTATGTGGAATAACATAGGACTGTGGATTACGCAGAGCTTAAAATCGAAAGTACGTCGTGGACTAGCGTGGGGATTATGCCCATACCTTCGTTCGGGAAGAGGCCTATGGCCTTCCACGAGGTCGCTTGTAGGCTAGTTTGATGGGAATGTTTTCCTACAATCGTTGTATCTGATAAATCAGTTGCATGCTATAGTCTTTTTTGGTCCCTTTCAATATAAGGTGAAGAAACGACTATTAATAATTCTGTCAACAAAGGTATTTGGATATTTGTAGTCCGATGAAGCTGTTAAGATCTTACTAGGTCAATAGCGTAGTCAGTTCGAGAAAAAAAAAGTATTTGGATATCTGACCAAGGATTTGAATTATAGCATTGTTGTTATTCCGTATTAATTACCACCACGATATTATGTTGTGCCTTAATTAAAGTTGCTTAGGTTGTCTTCAGGAAATTACGTACTGTTTTCTCATGCTTAATACCCTAGTGCTTGGAACAGGAAAGTATCCAATCAGTGTGTGTTATCAGTAACGACTTAAGTTATTGAGACGTGGCCTCTATGGACAATAAAGTAAAGAGATCCGTGGAACTGAAGTTATTGACAGTGTTGGCAATGGGTAGGGCAGATAATTCAAAGAACTGATGGCGAATAGTGCAGCCAAATACTGGAAAGCACAGTTTGCTTTTAAGATGCCGCACGTTTTGGAGAAAGTTTGATGAGGCCTATGCCCAGCAGTGAGCGCCTAGGGGCTAACATAATGATAATGATTATGCTATACATGTCAACCAGGTGTCGATCGCAGTTCCATTTCTCTTTATGACCGTTTAATATTCTGTTATAACTGTCCCGAAAAATTTTATTTTCATGTCAAATAAACAGCATCTCATGCCTTCCCATTAGATTTATTTATAACGCAAACTATAAAGAAGAATTCATGTCAGTTCCGTATTTAAAAAAGTTTACTTCATTCCGCTCTAGTTTTAAAATGTAATGAACAGTGTGAATGATATTTCACAGTTTACGTTGAGATGCGTTAAAGTGCATCTCGTTATTGAATGTAATATACGTTACAGCAATTAATCAATCAAACGCCGCGTGTCGAGTATTCTTCCGTCCGTTGACTCGCAGTTCAATTAAAGAATGCATAAAAACAAATAAAATTGAGGGCGTCGGGACTCTTTCTTCAATAGATAATGAATCACGATGTGAGAAGAGAAGCAATTACACTCGTTATTAGGCCACACATGAGTCACGGGGCGGAGGAAACTGTATATCATAATGTGCACATGGGAACTTATATATGAGCGTGTAGCATTACGTACTTCCTATGGAATTAAGTTACAGGAGACGTACGAAATAGAACAAAGACTTTTATGGTATAAATAACACAAATAGACTATAATTATCAGAAATAATAAAATGTTGATATCTCTATTATCTTACAAATATAAATTTATAACGACAACTATAAAAAATTGACGAGTTGATATAGGATTATAATTTATTATATATATTTATACGTTACTATGGAGTAACGTTATAATATTTCGTAAGACACTGAACACTTGTGTAATAATTTCCTGAATATCACTTGCATATTTATTATTTGTCTAGTCCAGCGATTGTCAACCACCGTGTCACAACATGTTGATGTATCACAAGCATCTGTCAAGTGTTTCATGTAAACGAGATTTACAAATAAATATTTTGATTAATTATATATTTAGTAAACATTTTGTATGTAAGCTGTTGAGTTAAAAAGTTTGAGATATGCTGGCATAGTTTAACGCGAGAATTTAAAATTATTTGTTTTAAAGTGTATTTAGACTCCTTATACGTTTTTTTTCTCGAACTGACTACGCTATTGGCCTTGTTTAGGGCTTTCACAGCTTCACCGGCCTACATCCTTAAACGTACTCCCCACACACATATGAAAATGAACGCACTATTTGTATTTTGCACAAATTACATAAAATATATAAAGATATAATTATTTTACTTATAAAAAGAAGCTAAGGAAGAATGTTCATAAAAATAGTTTATTTATATCCAGAAATACCTCAAACGTCGGAATGAATAAAATATTTTCCGGAATTTATAGATATTTACTAATACATATACAATAACATTAATTTAATTTTTCTTAATTTTAATAATATAGCTTTGTCTTCTTATTTTATACATGTTGTGTTCACATTTAGCAGAGTTCGTGTCCATATCTGTTCATTGAACTCGCTTTTGTGAACCTTAAATTAATAAATTATCAGCTGACGATCTATCTGATATTTAAAGGAAACACCGCGAAGAATCCAGAACATTTGGGAATTATTTTTACGGATACATCCAACATCATTATAAAGAATTTTCGATATCTGTTGGTATGAACTTTGGCGTGATAACTAAACTTCTGCCATCGCTCAGGAAGAGGCCAATGTTGAGTATTAAATAAGTAACACACTTAAGAAGAAAACTTGTGGTTTTATTTGTAATTTCGACTTTTAAATTAAAATTAGTATGCAAGTAAAAACTTTCTTTAATATAAACAACATGACTACACATAATGCCGGAGCATTTTGGATTTTCATCGTACCTACTGGAATTTTTACTGTGTCATTCTACCTCATGCATATTTAAAGTTGATGATAACACTTAAAAACGACTAATTATAATTTTATGTTAACGAATATAAGTTATACGTTAACCGTTCAATAGAATTTACCTAGAGTTTTAAAGTAATACCTTATTTAATTATGTATACATAATTTCAAGATAAGATACCCTTCTATCTTATCGAATCTTAATTATTTTATCTAAAGTGTGTTGAGACGTGATAGCCAAAGCTATTGTAATAAATTTTAATCTAATACATTTCTAATCGTATATATGATAACGTTAAAATCTATACTGATATTATAAAGAGGTAAAGTTTGTGAGGTTGTAGGGAGTAATATCTGGATCTACTAAACCGATTATGAAAATTCTTTTACCAATAGAAAGCAAAGTTATTTGTGAGTGTAATAGACTATATATTAATCCGAACAATGAAAAGACTTTTTTAAAGTAGTCGGATTTGTAAAGTAAGTCTGAGAAAAAACGGTGGAACGAAAACGTTTCTTACGAACGCTGCCTTAACGATGAGAGATATATGATTGAGTTCTAGAGAAAAATTGTAGAGATTGATAATGCGTACAAAAAAGTCTCCGACAGCATTTGTCTAACATTAAGGTTTTTTCTTATTATCAGGGCGAGACAACGACCACCATGCTCGCTAGTTTGTTTATAAAATTAATGTAAATAATTTACTATAAATGTTGTTCGGCAGAGTTGTAATATACTAGTGTTCGGAAAACCATCACAGACGCAGTTTCTCTTTACATTATTAGACTCGTGCTATTCTAAATAATTCACTATACTAATCAGAAGGTAACTAATATGCGATTTGTTTTTGTTTACAAAAAATAATCCGTTTGTTATTCCATTCCTTACTGGAATCGAAATAGAAATTATAGTACTGCGTGGAACGGATACACGAGTAAGGATGCACAGACAAATAGACATCACTAATGACAACAGTATACAATGCATTTGTTTATTTCATACGTGAACACGGAAACTATACTGGTACCAAGTGGGTGGTCAGAAGATGACAGTTGTAGTAACAATTCGGTTCAATATATCCGAGTCAATATTTACGTATCAAATCTAAAATATGTACAGTATCTACAGTACATCGCAATGGATAAGAGAGGGCTCTTACTATTGTTTTTTTATTATTATTTTTTCAAATGTACCATAATTAGTAAGTAAGTTTGAAATGTAAATAACTCTATATACACATTGTTACTGAAAGAGGAGCAAGAAATAAAAGGCTTTTTTGTTTTTAAGCTATTGCATAGCTTCTATCGCGGGCCTTGAGCGTGGAGACCGAATCCAAAAATTCCGTAACGAAAAAACCTAACACCCCCCGCTCTGCCTACCATGTAGCTCGGCCGAGCGTTCGCTTAACGTATATATGGTAAGACTGTACAAAGCTCGCACGGATCGAGACTTTTTTTTATTTTTTTCGAAATGACTACGCTATTGACTCAGCAAGGTCTTAAAAGCTTCACCGGACTACTAAGGCGAGCGCTTAAGGCACTCAGCTGATTTTATTTTGGCAACCAACTCAAGGAAGCAAGGCACACCTCGGCTTGGCAGTTGTCTGTTGCATGCAAAATCGCGACCTATCTTAGCTAACCTAGCTAAATATTCATATATGTATTACTTATTGAAACGTATATGTGTACCAAGCATACACGCCTCAACAACTCCTCCATATATTTATTATCGGAAAATTGAGAGTTTTTCAGTTCGATAAGGGAAAAAAAAAGTAAACCCTTCCACTTTCATGTGTAAGTGTGTAGGCGTGCACGTGTGTGGGGGTGATCGTGTAGTGTTGTAGCAGTGATGTACATTTGTGTGTCACCGTATCGCGCAAGCAACGCACTCAAGGGCTCCCTACCGAAGGATCGAACCTAGGCTTGACCCGCTGCCGTGGGAGGCCTAATCGGGTGCGGATCGAGACGAGCTGCTCCTAAATCGGACGAATACGTTTTCAGCTGTTTGTGAGAAAATATACTGGTATATAGGTATTTATCATCTATGTACAACAGTGAATATCTGTACTCGTATAATCTGTGTAGGAAGTGTTTTCCTGAATAACCTACATGTATTGTAAGATAATAAAAATATTTTGAACAATATTAACTTCTCATTTATTTAATAAAAGAAAAAAAATTGTTTTCTTGTCGGTCACCACGCTCAAAAAGTGTAACTTGAATTAATATCAAAGAAAAAAAAACAAAGGAAAAAAAATACTGCATAAATAAAATAAATAAATAGTTATAATTGCATAAGTTAATAAAAAATGCTATGCAATAGCTTTACCGCGGCAGTCCCCGAGTGCCACACGTTTTTTTTTTTTAACTTCGAAATGGATGCACTTACAAGATACAACATTTTATAATTTTGGTGTATTAGATGCCTTATTGCTGTAGCCATTTTCTAGGCATAAAAAATTAAATCTCTTTAACGGATAACTAGTTGCAATTATTCCGGTGTCAGGTACTTTCTTTTTTGCGACAACACCCACCAGTTTGTAGTCTCACTTAGGATTAATTATGGTGATTACATTAACATTAGCACTAGTAAACATGAGACAAAAAGGTAAAGCAAGGCGTAATGAATGTGTGATGCTAATTTATATTTATCTATGCATATATAATGAAAATACTGTTCCTTTGCGGTTAAATCACGTCAAAACTACTGATCGTGTCAGGATAGGACTCTGACCATTTGATACAGAAGTTTTCGTATATATTTGTAGTCTACTTATTTTTTTAATTCTACTGACCCTTTACCATTTTTGAATACCCAACGAACAGGACGAGAATTAGTTACCAATTTATATTTATTAGAAGTTTTTTTTTCGAAATGGAAACGCTGTTGGTCTGGAAAGGTCTTTACAGCTTTACCGAACTACTGAAACGAACGCTGGAGGCACTCAGCCGATTTGGGCTATTTGAGCGACTAACTCAAGGGCGTACGGCACACCTCGGCTTGGACTGTCGCTTGTTTTGTGCAAAAATCATGCCCTATCTGAGCTAACCTAAGCTAAGCCATCTAGATATACGTATATGAGTCATTGAAACATGCATGTGTACCAAGCATGTGTGCCTCAACAACTCCTATATGTATTTTGTGTCGGAGATTTATTGGGTTTATGTATATGTATATCATTGTATGTATGTATATTTTGGGAAACTGATATTAAATAAATGCTTTATACAAAGATATTAAGATATCATAGATATCATAGAACAAAAGGAAGTTTTATAAATATTCCTACTTAACCAGAAACACTTGAACACTACCTTGAGCTAAAACATAACTCGAGATTACTCTAACACCTTAAATAGATTTAAACTAATTTAATTTCAAAGTATTTGATCTAGCCACTTGAAAGATGCAATGGCCTATAATGGTGTTATGGTGGTTTGAAGATAAAGGATATTGAGTTGAGTATAAATAAAGCATAGTTATTTTAAAACCAAAGCATCGTGCTCTATAAAAAATACTTTGAAATGTAGAAGTGGAGTTTAAATAATGAAAGAAAAAAGGTTAATACTGAAGACTGTACAACGGTCTATGTATAAATAATAATACTGATACGTCATTTGTTTATCTATCTAATACCTTTAAACGAGCAATTCTTGTATATTTTTATATTTGTGTATATTCAGGATCTCGGAAACGGTGTCACTATTTCCATGAAACTTAGAATGTAGGTGGTTTCGAGAACAATAAATCGATCTAGCTAGATTTTATTCATAGAAAACTGTTTTTAACTGAGATTTCAGGCAATTAAAAAATATAGCTAGAACATGAAGGTAAATTTCGCCGGTGCTGTCAAAACAAATATAGCTGAGATGCAAATCGGTTGCTCCAAAAATCCGTGTAACCCCAGAACGAATCCGAGTGACAGCAAAATGGGGAAAAAAATGCTAATTTTGTGAGGCAAACTTAATAATTTATTTTGATTAATTTTGTTTTTAAAGACTCAAGCTAGGCTTGGTCGCCCAGGTACTACGAAATAGTATTCGAAAAAGCTGAATCGATTTTGACGACACTTATGCGGGCAGTTAGAGAACATAGACGCTTTTATATAGGGGTTAAACAGTGATGATAACATTTAACAGAGATAACGTAAAAACAGAAAATATAGGGGCTAAGTGGAATAAAAGAGAGCACATAATGAGTAAAGATAAAATAAAACCGTTCTAATGAGAAATTGGTCGTGAAAAAGAGACAGTACTTTTATAAACTACTGATATAATGTAACTATTGAAGTTTTAACTAAATAAATCTCTATATGTATCAATAGCTTCTGCCCACAACTTTGTGCGTGTGGAATAGTTACTTTAGGCTAACGCTAACACGCAGTGGAAGTTCTAAAAAAACGATTTCGAAACATTCTCCTATTGGTCTCAGTGTGATAAAAGGGTATACCTATAGTCTTCCTCGATAAATGAGCTATCTAACACTGTAATATTTTTTTTAATTGGATCCGTAGTTCCTGAGATTAGCACGTTCATGCATACAAACTCTTCAGCTTTATAATATTAGTATAGACAAACTTTGTTAGGTATCACAAATCAATATAAATACTTTTTAAATCTAAAATGATTTGTCAAACGTTTTTTCGTTACTGATAGCTGATTAAAAAAGTACAAGTACTTTTGCGGGATCTTAGTTTGTTATTATTTTACACTATATTTTGTAATTTTACGTAATATATTTCGGTTATAGTGTGTAAGTGAATTATAAGATGCCACAATAATTCCTTGAAAGTTCTAACAATGGGGCCGGTATATTGTTAGAACCTCTATAATGGTAGTAACAATCTAGAAGATTGGTTGTCAAAAATGTAATTTAATAAAGTACTTTCATTTAGATGATCTCGTGTTATATTCTGTAATATCGTTTGAAGTTTTCTGCATTATACGCATCAGAAACGAATATCCAATGCAAATATGAAGTGAAAAGCTACTCAGCTCACAGTGGCGGTCATGTAGAATAACGAGAAGTCGTAAATAGCACGCAGGGACGTTTATGAGTTTGTTCTCACACAGATCTGGTGTCACGGTAGGTGTTTCTGCGTACGTTTGATAAAAAAAACAAACATTTCTACTTACTGCCGAAGGGTAAAAAAAAAACTTGTTTATCACAGAACATATTATTTAAAGCAGTTTATTAGAGAATATTTATCAAAATCACGTTGTTATCGTTTCTTAGCTGAAACCTAAGGCTTCGTCCGTACTTTTTAATATCTTAAAAAATATACGTTTCTTATAAAGCTTCCTTGTATAAAATGTTATCCGTTTGCCTCTCCAGTCCTGCGCATGCGCACCACACCGCTTGTCCACCTCTCCACGGTACAAAAATACATATCACTAAATGTGTAGTGTATGTAAAGATAGTAATATTATAAAACTAATAATTGTATACTAAATGAAAATTTCGTGATATTATTTTTAGCTAGGGAACAAATATTTCTATGTAAAATAAATAAAAATTACCAAAATCTATCTAGTAGCTTTTATATGATGCGCGTGCAATGACAAATGTCTATTATTCTATGAATATGATAACAATAACATAAAATAAATAGAGATTTGACTAAGAGCTCAAGGAATTCTAATTGGGTAGCTGAATCAAGCGTCTAAAACAGAAGGCTTACTGCCTTCTGCTTCAGAAGCGGCTACTTGCTTGATACTGCATGCATTGTGCGGAAATTACTCTCCATGCCGTCATGACCACCGATAGATTGGCCCTTGTAAAAAATAATCCTCTGCCCATGATCCATCGTACATGTTTTATATTTATAAATTTATATGCTTGATAATATGTATTTATAAATGTATGAAGCGTGTAAATAAAAGATAATAATATAAAGGAAATATTAATAAAACAAGCATATCGAAAAGAATAACAACGAATAAAATATGATATTGTTGATCGTGAGAAACTCAATCTTACTCCAATTCTCAGAAACGGTATTGTGCTCATCGACGCATCTGATAACGCTTTGTAATATGACATTGTTCGCATTGAACATTTCATCTGCATATCCCATTACCTTGTACAGCTATATTAACTGGCTCCACGGAATAACGGAGCGGCGCCGCCATCGTGGAAACTATAGTTACTTTACGATAAGTACGAGTTATATCAATAGATATTACAGAACACATTGACATAATTATGTTGTTCATATATTATTAATAATAGTTACATTACACTACATCTCCGAGATCCGGAATCCTAAACAGTTTTCCTTCCCAATTACTGTATTTTCTTTATGATTTTTTTTATATCAAAGGAGACAAACGAACACGTGATGTTACACCTATTAACATCTGATGATAAGTAATCACCGCCGTCCATAGACACTAACAACACCAGGAGATTAGCTAGTGCGTTGCCAGCCTGTGTATGGGGACGGGTGTAGAGGACATTGGGAAGGGGTAGGAAAAGGGTAGGAGGGGAGGAGGAAAACAGGTGGATCTCCGGCGCTCTCACTAACCGAACGAAACGCGACAACTGTTACTTGACTTTGGTTTTCTGTAGATCGGGTGGTACTACCCCGGATGAGCTGACCCGTTTATGCTGAAACCAGTAATAGCTCTAGCTTCGCTCTACCACCTACCAAACAAGATGCACAACTACGACCGATTATGAATGGATCTGTAAAATACCTTCTAAATGCCCTAGGTTGCTAAAACCGATTATTCGCATTGTAAATAATGCAAAATTTACTGAGTGCATCGAGTCACTTTAACTGCACATGGATATTGCCTTGCTAAGCATGTTCTATCATTTATATTATGGCCAGTATTCTGGTCAATTTTTCAGATTAATTTCTTTTCCCTTTAACGCCCTTCTGTACACTCGACGCACTTCGGAGACACAGTTTTACGTTTCCCGGCTAGCGTGCTTCCTCCTTCTTACAACAAAGAGTTATTAAGCGAAATGTTTTTTTTTCTCGAACTGACTACTCTATTTAATTAGCAACTTCATCGAACTAGTTAAGCGAAATGTGAAGCGACATACTAGCCAACATGATAAATGCGATCGGCTGTGGATTACTCTACATCTCGGTGGACATTGGTAATATCATCACATAATATTCGTATTATAGGACGCTTATAAAAACCAACCCAAGCGAATAAACATTTACAACTCGATTTATCTGTTTTCTAATTGCTTACCTGTTGCACTCCAAAATCGTTCTCCGTTTTCTTTTTCAAGTTATAATGCTATTCGCATAGCCAGGCCTTAACAGCTTTACCGGACTACGATCGTACTCCAACTTACCTGGAAAATAATAATTTACATTTAAAATATAAGTTATTAAAAATGGTATTGGTATTTACAAGTTTAATGTTTTACAGTTTTATAAACAATGTAAATATATATTTGGAGTTTGAAGACAATAAAAAGCTATCATTCTTACTAAATTTATTTCCGTATATTAATTCTAATTAGATAATGACTCTCATTCTAGAGTTATAAAAGATAATTTGATTACAGTACTAACAGCTAACGTGCGTAAGATAAAAATGATGGTAATAAACTGCCTAACGAAGTGTTTAACACTGTTTAATTAACGCAACCTCGATTTAAAGTGAGAAACAGCGAAATATCAATTCAATACTAGAAGTAATTTTAATATGATTGGTTTTTAAAATGTTATTGTGGAAATAGTCTCGCGAAATTCTAGCACTGAAATATTAAACATGTCTTCCGTATTTCAAAATATAATCGATCAGATTTGAAAAGTATTTAATACAAATAATAAATCAAATAATCTAGAATAAACGTTATAGGTTGTATTGTTAAGATGCTCATATATCACATAATAATAGATTTCATAATTATAAAACTTGTAGTATGTATCTTTAAATACATATCTTATTGTTCATTCAACTTAATTTCCTATTGGAACATGATAAAAAATATATGAAAAGAATCATTCAACGAAGGTTTATAATATCTTTCAAAGAAAAATGTTATTCGGAGACTAACAAAACATATTTTTAGTATAGATGAAAGCTAAGGTTTGTACAAACATTTGATAGACTGGGTTTTTAGAGAATTTTTATTTGTTGATAAAAGCTCTGCTATTATAACCTTAAATATATACCGCTTATCATAAGACCATTAATAATAGTTGAATCGAGGCTGACGCCTACGTGCATACTTTCACGATAGCCCTATAAATATGATTATAGTGATTTGTTTAAATGTTATGTAATATAATATTTATTAATATATTTTTAGGTTGAATGAAACCTGACTGTAGAATATATATTTGCACAAGTGATCCACCTTGACTTCAGACGAGGGCATTGTTTTAATGTAGCGTTAAAGTATTTAAGTAGTTTAGATACATGTGTTATCCGATATATTTTTTGGCGCTTTGACATTGGTAATTCATGAAAGTCATAGAAGTTCTAAATAAACACAACATATACGTAAAGTAGCAAACCACTCCGGCTCCACTAAACTCCGGTTAAATGACTTAGATACATTTTTACAATTATATGTATCAGCAATATGAAAGAAAAAATCGTAAGTATATATTTACACAAACGAAATTTCCTTGTAGCAGGTAATTTTAAATCTGTGATATATCCTAATATATTATACATATTTCGATCAAATTTATTCC